>JAHPZR010005211.1:7500-50000 GCA_019787425.1 Platygyra sinensis
GTAAAAAACAGTTGAGACTTCTTCACAGACAGACGCTGTAGAAATCTTTCAAAAGCAAATCAGCTATCTGAACATTACTGCAAACTGCCGCTGGCAAAATTAGACTGCTAAAAAACGGCTGATTTAAATGTCGAAGGAAATAAATCTTCCTCATCCAATTGTTTCTGTGTAGTAAGTTCGTCAGTATGCATATGACAACGAATCAACCCTGAGTCGAGCCCTGTAAAAAGAAACTACTTAGACTAAGTTGCCACTATAAGTACTGAAAGAAAGAAACTATCATCACATTTTGGTAGTGTTTTTTATACTAGAGAACATTTTTCTTTTTATCATTATTGTAAACACTTTGAGAGAACCTTTTGAGAGGATGAATCTATTAATTGGTTATCTTATCTTATCTTATCTTATCTTATCTTATAAATGTATACTAACTCTACATTGGAAACAAAATTGGAAGCAAAAATGTAAACAAAATATAGAAATTTTGCCGATGAGAATTGTTGTATTGCAGCTAAAAGAAAAATCAGTTTATTGTTCTTGCAAACGTCCAGAAGGCCTGTCCTGATTGCGCTGGAAAAGATGCCAAAAAGTGCTCAAAACATTGGCAAAAAAGTGCTCAAACAGTGCTTGATTTCTATAACAATTGATTAAAAATAGAGCACAAAAGTTGCTCGCAGTTACATTCTTGTATAATACTCCTAGCAGATGTTTATACATATTCCTAATGTTATCAAACTTTTAACTTAATGTGAAGTCACGAACCAATCAAAATCGACTGTTCCCAAGGTTAAAAGGACCATAACTCGGGCATTTCCATGACAACAGGCAGCCAATCAGGTGACAAAGTGGAATTATTTGTTATTCATGATAATAGGATTACTCGGCTTTACTGAAAACGTTTAGAAGACAAAATATTGCATTTAACATATGGAAAATTGTGAAAAATGTCCCGAAATGTTTTCCAAAAAGCGAAAAATTGCTCGAATTCTGCTCAAACGTCAAGTGCTCAACAGTGCTGGAAATGTAAAATAAAAATGAAACAAAAAAGTGCTAAATTAGTCCCTTATGCAATCGGGACAGGCCACACTGGTCTTACAAGGAGCTATATTTATTGTGCAGATCACACCTTACCTGTTGCCACACTTTCGATAACCAAGGGATAAGAAAGTTAACCGAAATAAAATCTAATGAGCACTGCGCGATTCAAGCAGAACTGAAATAATATCACAACACGGTTTACTTTTGGTGCATCATGTACTTTATTAATATGAAAATTGCATATGCGTAAGCGCATGTTGAAGTGTTGGCAAACTTTAGTACATAAACTTATATTAGCTGCGTTACCACCGAGCTCTGACGCGCGAGACCGCGACAGACACCACTCCCTTGCACTGCCGATAAATGCGTTGACATATTAGTCCCTACTTACCGGCTCCCTTTGTCTTGTCACGTTGAAACCCTACATACAGTCATGTTATTCTGTACAACCATTTTATTCTGTCCAAGATTGTAGCTTTCAGTGACACAGGGTGTTGAAGAAGTTAACTATCCAAAGGACTAAGACTGATTACTATAGAGTGTGTGCAGTGTCACGCAATAAAAAATAAAATCAAAAACCATGCATTGAATGAAGTCAAAAAATTGAGATATTGTAAACGACAAATAAAGAAGACAGTTATCCAAGTTAGATATTCGTCGAAATGTGCCGCGCAAAATTACAGAGCTTAGTATGGGGTCGCCATGTTGGAGGACCTCTTTATTCCTCCAACATGGCGGCCAGTAAATAGCGTAAACATCTGGAACTTACTTTGGCTATTTAGTGGACTGATTATCTGAACCGAACAAGAAAATATTTACAAAAGTACTTTTCCTGATATTAAAACTCCTAAAATGGCTAAAAACCACGAGATGAGTTTATATTTTTGGACAAACGCGATCGTAGGGTTATGTCACGCACCGCCATAACTGCGCTGGTTTCCAAACGAAGGATGCTATTGAGCTGGAAAGTTGTAAACAGCCATAAATTTGGTACCTCTTTTGCCTGATGAGGATAAAACCTTCAGTGGCTTTTTTGTTTTGGCTTTGAGAATTTGATGACGTTAGGTGCATACACTCTATTGATTTATACTATTTATTTATTGATGATTTATCTATTGATTTCCAGGTTTAAGAGAAATTTGCGTTTCTAATGCTGATGAGGCATTAAAGGTAAGGCTTGTTTTTTTTTACTTATCTTCTCAGACTTGCTCAGTTCGTGTCTCTGTCCAATAAGCCTTTGAACTGGCTCTAGTCAAGGATGGGGCATAGAGAAAGAGGCAAGAAAAGAGGGAAAGCGACACCACAACCCCTGTCCCATTTTCCCCCTCGTCCACTTCAACCTCGTCCAGTTGCTTCTGAGGCCTTTCCAGCCATAGCCAGACCCTTTTAGTTGCAGCCTGTTGACAGTTCACAGATTACTCTGTCCAGTATTTTGTAAAATCTTCTTTCCTTCCTGCAAGTGCCTACTTTTTATTCAGTTATTTTTCTTATTGGTTTTTTTTTGTTCATTGACCTATTGGTTGATTAATACCATCGCTTGCACCTAAGCTCGAACACGTGATGCTGAAAGATGCTCCAATAGACCAATTTCGCTATATTTTAATATATCGAAATTGGTCTTCCAATAGCCCTTTTCACGGTTAGTTTTTCTCATTTGCATTACAATGTAATCCAACGTGGATGCGAGGTATTTTCGGGCTAAAACCGCGGGATAGCCCGAAATTGCCTCGCATACATGTTACATTTTATTGTAATGCAAATGAGGAAAGCTAACCGTGAACGGGCTATTGCAATTTGGGTGTCAAACGTGGCATGATTGGTCATCAAACATTTGAAGTTTAGCAGACTATAACGTGAACTTTCCCGCTCAAAATGTTCACCGTAAACAAATACGTAATATTTGTTGATGGTGGACATTTGAGGGCGAAATTTCGCATTATGGTCTCCTAAACTTCCAATGTTTGATGACTAATCATGCCACGTTTGACACCAAATTAGAGCATGTTTCGATGTGACGTGTTCACACTTATGTGCAAGTAATGGTATCAATTCATTTAATGTTCAATTAGTTTTTAATCTGAATATTGTTTTTTCTTTTCTCTCAGATCCTTATGATTGGTCAAAAGAATCAAAGAATAGCATCAGCAAAGTTAAATGAGTGTTCTCAACCTGGGTAAACACAGTTAAAATAATTGTATTTTAATTAACTGATCTGATCTATAGTGTAAACTGATGCTTATAAAGCTCTGGGCTTTACAATTTCATTGGTCTGATAAATGGTGCTGCTTATATCATGATTGTAAAACAAATTCGAAACAAGGAAAGCTAAAGGGGGACTTACATCTGACGGGAAAGGGGGTCTTATAACCAGATGTACTTTTTGGTTTACAGGTATCACTGGGCCAAGGTCTATATAGCTGAGGGGCCTTATAAGCGGGGTTCTTACAAGCGGCAATTTACAGTAGTCTATAAGTAAAAATAAGAATCATGACAATGTCAAAGAAATTTAATTCTGATGACTCAGAAGCCAAAATATTTCCTTCACTCTTCAGTCACTGCATCTTCAGTGTCAAACTTTTAAGAACTGTGGACGTCGAAGACCCTGACGTCACATGTGTCAGTAGGTAGGAATTATGCCATATTACTCTTCCCAGTAGACCGCGACACCCACGAAATTTTTTACCGTCTTCAGAGTAACGTTTTTGATGCCGCGAGTTTTATTTCAAACCAGTCACGTGGTACATTGAAATGTACCACGTGAGGACATTTTTTGTGTGTGGTGTCATGGCTTTTTCGCATTACGTGATGTTCATTCACAACGTGTTTATCTTCAAGAAGAAAGCTTACCGTGCTTTTTGTCTGCCATAGAACTGTCAGCATGACTGCTGTTTATCAGCTGAAGATAAAATATGATCAGGACAAATTCGGAGCGGTTTTTTAGATGCATTCGACACGATAAAAAGGGTGGTAAGCTTTCCTCTTGAAGATAAACACGTTGGGAATGAACATCACGTAATACGAAAAAGCCATGACCCCACACAGAAAAAATTTCCTCACGTGGTGCATTTCAATGTACCACGTGATTGGTTTGAAACAAACTCGCGGCATCAAAAACGTTACTTTGAAGGCGGCAAAAAAATTCGTGGGTGTCGCGGTCTACTGGGAAGAGTAATAAACAGTACTTCTAAGTTATGGTTTGTTATGCAATTGCTCTTCAAGCAATTATAATCCTGAATGCTAAATGCATGTACAATTTTTTTATGATAACTTATATTTGCAAACAATACATCCAGTTACATAACTTACGCTACTAATACTTACACAAGTAAAGTAACATTACAATACATCTACGTACACAACTTAAAAATACAACGCCAGCTACTTTACATTACTTATTTACAGTGTCCCTAATTAGCACAACAGTGCTCAACACAAACAAAGTATTATATTATTATTATTATTATTATTATTATTATTATTATTAATATTATTATTATTATTTATCTATTTACTTAAAAGATACTCTACATTGTTTTCAATAAGTACACTACAAATGTCTTCAACAGCTACATGCTACTTTACACTTTTCACAATACTTGTTATACTAGCATTTTTTAACTTTCAAATACATGAGATGTATTCAACAGAACAGTTGATCTCAAAAATAGGTAGTCGATGCCTGCTTGTAGCTCACTGCGCATGTGCTACTATAGCGTAGTTAACTGCCCTGGGGCTGAAACAAGGACACTCGAAACATAGAAGTGGTTAAAAAACTTAAACCGCGCTCCTTTTTAAACTCTTGCGCTACAGAAACATTACGTTAAAATATTTAGCAAAACGTTGGAGAGTAAGCATTACCCGGAAATATTTACGGATTGCGTAGATTTCAAAGTGGGCCGATGTGCCTGGATTGTAAGAGATTTGGTTTCACAATGCGTTGCATAACGTTTTAGCGTGATTTGGTAATCGGAGAAAGCAGAAGCGGTCTTTTCATTGACCTTTCAGAAAAAAATCTTTTTACAAACCCTGACGTCATTTCTTTAGCGTGTAAATACCTACCGCACATACCGGCAAGTAAGCAAAATGTATTCCTTAATCAATCCAGCTTCACACACGTTAAAATGCTGCAGCAAAAATCGAATCTCCCCCCCGAAACCAGAATTAATTACAGATGTCTATTTGTGACACTCCCGGGACGAAAGGAAGACGAAACCGACGTTTTTTCCGGATCAAAAAAATTAATGAGATGGAGAGCTGAAAATTGAATGGGAACCTCTTTTTCGAATTTTTCTTAGGGGATTTCGAATGAAAAAAATAGGACCTCGGCCCAGGCTTACAGAAGGAAACGAAAACAAAAAAGAAAGTCCGATAAAACGGTACGAAGAGCAAGATAATATAATTCAAGTGTGGCCTTCGTCACGTTCACATATATAAAAGCTTATCTTCTGAACCAATCTACAGCCCTTTGAAGCTAGCAAATGGTCCTAACAATTACCTTCTGTATGGCCTGTTAAGTCAAGTAAGCTGAATCCATCTCCGAAAGATTCGGACCCCAATTGTGAGCAAAGAGCATTTCTCCCGACGGGTGTCGGCCATTACGTCGAGTACTACGGTGGCTTGCACTACGAATTGACAAATTAAAGCTCTCTCCGATGGCCCTAGTGGTAGTCGGCAAAGTTTGTCGTGAGCTCGGATTCTATTCGTTACTTATACTCACTCACTCACGCCACTCACTCACGTCCAACCGATCGCATAGTAGCTTACGCCTCTGTAAGCAAACGATGGCAGTAAGCTACAAAAAATGGAAAGCAAAATTAAATACTAACAAAACGTAAATAGAATTAAAGACGCATCTTAAAGAGTGAAGTAAAACAAAACACAAGTGGCACATCCTCTGGAGACAGATATCTTGGGGCAACTGCCATGTACAATTTGTTTTAGGGGAAACTACCCTGTGTACAGCCCACTCCCCGCAATGTGGACCAAGCTTTTTAATTAGCAATCTCCATCAGTGTGATTCATCTGCTAACTAAACACTTAACACCCGATCTTTTGCCCCTAATTTTTTCTTTGCAATTTCCCGACGACAGATTCCCTGCATAATAGAAAAAATGCCATTGGTACTAATTCAAGCAGTGATCATTGACTAAATCTGCCTTTTTTCCAACCCACATTAAGTATAGCAAATGCAGCAGCATGGTATTTGTAGCACCTCGAGCTCATTCTGACGCCACTAGCAAACCGGTCATGCACGCGATTCTCGGCTACACTCTCAGCACTCTCCACACACACGGACAAGACAAAAAGTAGACTGGCAGCTTGCAGTCTGTTTTTTCCTTACAGAAACACGTAGAGAAACATGTGTCCTTTGGGTCATGTGCAGACCTTCCTTTGTGCGACCTAGCCGGTCTACAGTACTACGACAACTACCACCGAAGGGCCAACACAAAATTAAAGATGGAATGAAAAAGACAAGAATAAACATTACAAAGATGCCTTTGAAGGTCTCTGGCATAACCGAACAAACCTCGTAAGTATATTTTACCATTAAAATCAACACCAACTATACGGAGGTTTCCTGTTTCTAGTCTGCAGTGGTAACTCAACATTCTATAGCTAACAGATTCGGCCCAACCAATTGAGGCCTAGGAGCAATGCGCAAAAACCTTTAGAATAAAAGTTTCATTAGTATAAGCCTGAATTGTGTAACTACTCAGTTGAAACTTTGGCTTATACATATTTTCGTTGATTCTTCCTTCACAGTCTGTGCCTGTAAAAACTGTGAACTACTCCAGAGAAATTTCTGGATATGGTTATTGTTAGATCGCGTCCAATCAGATGCGAGATGTAAAACCGCAAATGATAACAGACAAATAGCAGGCAGGCTCTCAGGTCAACGACCTTGATATGCCAACAAATCGAGCTGGCCCTTTCCCTCTACGAGAAATCTTCGTGAATGTTTTCGGCCTTTTGTATCTCTCTGAAAAAGCTATTTTTTCGCCACAAAGCCAACAACCAGTTCACTTGAAGTCCGTCTGCTATAAAACCAAACTACCGAATGACCCAAGGTGCCTGAAAATTGTGAATAATTTACAACGGTACAGTTCTCGTCATGGGGAAAGGTTCCAGCTACACAAAATATGGAACGAAACCCACCCAATCACAGCCAACTAGCATGACCTTTTAAACTGCACGTGAAACAAACCAGAGGAAACATTGCTTGTGATTGGCTCATTTTTTCTAGCTCTCAGACGCGCTGTCTAAGCCATGTCGGTCTGATCGACTGACAGTCTCTTGAGTTCACCCTCGCTTTTACACAAAATGTATTATATCTATTCTTCGGGTACAAAGCCAAAATCGAGAAAGAAAACATTTCAGTATTGAAAAACGATAAATGAAAATTTTCTCGAGAAGAAAAAAGCCAGCTTGTTGTTCGCGTCAAGTCGTGACTAATCAGTGTCTCGTTTGGTGGGTGTTCTTTTGCGGTTCATTTCGCCATTGATGGTCTCGAAACAATAAACATTCCAGAAATTTCTCTGCGTGTCACGGTTTGACGAGAAAAGACTGTAAGTTTCCTTTTTTAAGGTCCTTTCATTGCGTGCAGCTCGCATTTACTTACAACCAGGCCAGAACTCTAGGAATAGAGAGGCGGGAATAAACCATAAAAATGATGTATTCTCACCCTCCCCCCCGATGCAATGCTGATGTCAGCCATTAAGGTATTTTCGGTAGACTCAGCATTGCTGGGGGAACGGGTGGGGGGAGGTGGGAGGGGGGGGGGCAAAAGAAATGGTTTACTAAAACAACATTGCCAATCTTTTCTTAAAGAGGTGGATTCAGAGCTAATTTAACAAAGTGGCATATTCTCTCTTTAACCTTTCATAACTATCCCATGATGTTTTTGACCAGGGTTGTAGCTGCTGTTAGGATGCATGAAAATTTTATGGAGTTTTGAAATTCACTTAATACGTGTGCGAGGTCTTGTTTAGCGCGGTTAGTTAGAGCAAGAGGAAAAATAAAAAAGAACGAATATAGATACGATGCGAGGGAAAAAAAGCACACAACCACGAATAATTTTTTTCCGATTTTTGCAGTTGTTTGAAACTTAGCTTATCCTACCCAAGCTTTTCTGCCCATTAGGAAAAACCATGACGTGGATTCCATACCGCGACAGCAGCAAAACTAACCACCGTAACTACGTGGACTTTTCTCTGATAATGACTCTAAAGGCATGACCTCTTAGGCTACCATGGCTAAGCTCAGAAGGAAAGCTCCAGAGAGCATGGAAATACTTGAGCTTTTTGCTCCTTTCAAAAAGTGGGTGAGAAATCAGTCAGTACAAAATGCAGACTGCAGACCTGGAGTACAAAATGCAGACTGACAAGAAAAAACTGTTTGTGTCAACATTTGGTATTATGACCCTATTGGCACGTAATCACAGGGCTCGAAATTGCGACCACTATGGTCGCCAATGCGACTAACTTTTTCTCCTTGGCGACTAAATTTTTGTTTAGTCGCCAGTTTGGGCTGTGTACCTTTTGCGTGATTTAGAAGTTACAATAACGCATTGATAGTAGTTTAAAATCACACATCATCCGGCTTTTGCGTTGTCGTCATAAAGAATGGGACAAATTCGCATAAAAACGCCACGTTCCCTCTAAAACTTTACGGACTCCTGTTCGCAATATTTTTCTGCGACGCCATTATGAGTTTCTCTCCCTGGAACCACACAGGAGCAGCAGGAGCCACAGAATTATGCAAAAGACCGCTGAACGATAGCAATTTTGAGAAAAAAGGTAAGCTTAGAACAAAGGTAATCAAGTGTTTAGATGAAGCTTGGGGAAAATTACAATTTATAGGCGTTGTGTTCGTTTGATTGCGTGACGTGCGCTCATGGCTCAGAAGTGGTTGCCTAGACGTGTTCGAGTCGCCCCGATCAAATTTCTTCCAGGATAACAATAGCCGCGTTGGGAACGAAAACGCTGTGTGGTTTATTTCGTAAGTTTGTGCGAGCATTTTTAGCTTCTCTGTACAAAGCTTAACTCAACAACGATATATTTATTAAAACTGTAGAAATTCTACGCGAAAACTGAGAAGTCATTTATTTCTACCGCGAAAACGAAGCCATCATTTTTTATGCTAAAATGCACGTTAATCTCCTGTTTCGGGCCGGTAAACATGCAACTTGGGGCGCCGCCGCGCGAAAAATGAAAAGTGTTACATTTATTAAAAGAAGAATGGATACGGTCGAAAAAATACTTATTGTATGTATGTGTCCTGAAGCATAACCAGACAATATCAAACCCGTTCGCTGGGGTGGCGAGTTGGTTATTGGCGAGGTGGTTTCTTTGGTGGCGAGTTGGTTTGTGCGAAACTCCCGGTGGCGAGATGACCGGATACCCTTTTCAACGAGCGGAACCCACGAACATTATTTTGATTATACAAACTGGCGACTTAAAATTTGGCATCTGGCGACTATGATTTCTTCAGTTAGTCGCCAAAATGGCGACCTAAACGATTTTTTTGATTTCGTCGAGCCCTGGAATCATCTTGTTGCAATCTTTTCGTGCGTGTCTAGCGCGGTGAGGATGACTTCGCCTTTGTTATCTTGAAATGTGGCACCGTGCGAAATTAAAGTGAAATTAGATTCTTTCAATTCATTTTACACTGACTGTTCGAGCATTATTATACATAACAACCAACCCTGGTATTGTCAATTTTGATCTACAATACGAACCTCCATGGGACCTTGTCGTAGCATATGCACAAGGATGGTACGTTTGTCCTTTTCCTTTCTTTTCAGCTCCTGCACGTAATTCGGCCAGCAATGATCTGGAAAGTGTGGTAGTACAAATTAGCAATTAAAAACCGTTTAACGATTAGTATTCATAATGAAGTGCTCTTACTTAACTTCCTAAAAGTGTTTAGGTTCCCTCCATGTGACGCTTGGTATTGTTACGAAAAATAATTGCATGACTTGGAGGGCTCGTGTATATGCGGTATTGACTCTAGAACTTTTTCTTAGCATGGAGTTAACCAGGGTTTTCCAGTGTTTATCATGTCTCGTGTGCTTAGTTACGCTGGCCATGATTTAGTTGCAGGGCACTTTGTTTTTTGGATACACAGACTTCTCTCAGCTTTGCTCTCATGTATATGCCATACTATGTTAGCATATAGAGCACGTCAGCACGTACTTGTGTATTTGCACAGCTAAACAGCAGTGAGGTCTCTGTGTCAAAACTACCAGGGTCACCTCCAGCCTCGCTCGTCCATTCAGAAGGCCGCGAGGTCACTAAGCCGATACTTGGTCAGCCGAATCGACTGTGATTCAGCAATTCTTTTTTTAGCCGTTTAAACATAAGTTGGTGGTACATAGTTTTAATATTAGTAATGTTACTTTATTTAGTAGAGCCGGAAAGTTCCAAGACAGGGTTCGAAATAGAACTCTTTTATCGGGCAAGAGCGGCCAACGAGCCTGTGTTACAGCCGCCTCTTCCCCGGTAAAAAAATCGGATGAGAGACTCTCCTCCGATTTTTTACGGGGTGAGAGCGGCCTGTAACACAGGCTAGCGCCAAACTGCGACTGACTTTTTTTTTGTTTTCAGTTGCCATATGCAAGGATGTGGTCGCCAAACTTTTTCATTCGGGCGCAGCAAACCACCGATGGAAAACTCTGGTCACCAATTAATTTTTTTCTTTTAAGAAGTCAGAACAAAGAAGAACACGTCCTGGGGCCGGCAATGGCGATTTCTCACCCTTGATAATAAGAGTAAATACAAACACCGCTGGTTATTTATTACACTACCCACTGAAAATCGCGTCATAAAAAATCGAATGGTGGCGGCCCATATATATGAGCAGTTTCGTTGTGACTGCCACATGTTTCAAGTCAACTTTGTAGCCAATCTCTTGTGCCCGACTGAAAAACTGCCGTTTGGGTTCTTTGTTCTGGGTTCAAAAGGATCTCTCATTTCGCGTTTGTTCTGTAAAGAGGGACTCAGATGATCGACCGACGCCATGTTGCTCACAGCACGCAACAACCATGCAGCATTGACTCGTTTCCAGTCCCCTTGACCCGTGACTGCATTAACGTATGGAAACCACTAGGACAGGTCCTGTTTTGCAGGCTAGGAACCACTGATGAAGAAACATGGCGAACGAAGCTTCGCACTGATCGTAGTTTGTGAAACGTCTTGTGAGGAGAATTATAATCATCAAATGGAAAATCGGTTTACACTTGTAAAGCAGCGGAACATTTCAGCAAGAAAATTAACGACACTAAAACAAACATGACGTTTCGTGACCGACTTCATGTCATCATTGTCCTGAAATTAATAATTAGAAATAACGGAAAGGCATCATTTATTTATAGATGCTTAATGAAAAGTGAGAAATGAAATGTGCATGAAAGTATTTTCACTCAGGATGACGAGTTCCAACGCGAATGGAGTCCGATTGGCGTGTTCAGATTCGGCCTTTGGTCGTTATCCACAGCATTTTTCCCTTGATCAAGCATTCATTCGAGTTTTTGCCACAGCATTTCTTTTTGCACGGTTTTGATGACTTTAAAAGGTCTTAATTAAAGTTGTCCAGGTGTTAAATCATGCAACGTTCCCGTGTAATGCTTCTTCCGATCACAGGAATGTTTATGTTCACCAATCTACTACGCGTTGAATGGGAAGTGGCGGCAAGTGTACCCCAATATACGTTTGTATCGCACACATCCACATGCGAATCATCATCTAACTTCCACTTGTCGTGTCTGGTTGATCAGGTTACAACACAGTGGGGTTCCTCTGTGACTCTCAGATGCTCTAATGGACGCATACTCATTGTTGCTTGGGCACACCGGATGTGCGGGTGTCCGTGTGTGCTACTCGTGGTTGAGTGTGAGTCTGTTGTCTGTGTGTTCAGAATCCCCAAGTCGGCCTGCGAATCCACGTCAGGCCGATGTGCTGGGGGTGGCTGCTCGATTTCAATGGCTGAGCCGGGGCCGTGAAATCCAGACAGCTGTGCGGCCACCGGTGTGACGCTCGAGCTTTCTGGTTAGCAGAGGGGGCTGCGCAGTCTGATACATGGTGTGAGGTTCTGTTCGAAACCCCTACCGCGGTGCTCCTGTAGTAGGGTTGCTGCAGCGTGATTGATGAGCTTGAGTCGATGAGTTTTCGCGGGATGTTTTTAATTTTAAAAATATCCCGTTTAAGTTCCTTACGTACATTTCTTGCAAAAGGAAGAGTCCTTGTTGTAGACAAATATGCGTTTGGGTGCGGTCTAACATTGTTTCTGAGTCAGTGACCGTTTTGTACCGCATGTCAACATGGCGTTTGGTAGTGCAGGAGGAGCCCTTTATTTGTGTTTGCTTTCTGTAAACACAGGTTTCAAGGCTGCCGTCAGATTTTGGATGATTTCCATGCCAATGAATGGCAATCGATCGTTGGTTTTGCTACTGTCCATCGTAAAATGCAATGGAGGGGTGGGCATCATTATTAAGGGCGTTCGCGCCCAATTATTACGTGCGCATCCTTACTGCGCACGAAATTCACATGCCACGTCGTGCATCGCGCGCGCGCGCTAAAAGTAGTAAGATGAACAAAGAGGCTAGGGCGTTGGCCATTGTTCCCTAATGAGCTTTGATTGGATTTAACGATCTTGGACGTTCGGTGACCCCTACTTTTCTTTTCAGAGACAGATTTTATTTACAATTATCTCCACTTTGTCCAAAAACGAACAAAAAATCAATGTAGGAAGTTAAAAAAAATTCAAGATTTCTGTCCACGGGAAGTGGAATCCTGCTATCTTGCGGCTGCAAGGCGCGTGAAACTACGGTCGCTAAATCCCATGCGAACTTGTTCTTTGAGGAACCTCACCAGTTGACTAAATTCGCTTAATAGGTCCATTCAAACCATATTTCGCAGAGAACGCTTCCCTTCAAAGCACTAATTGCAAGATTTTGGGACTTGCAGCCACTTTGGTCTTCTTCACTAACAAAGCCCGATTTACTCAGATTAAGGTGTTTTTTCCGGGCATGTTCTCTCCGAAACGAAGTCGGTGACCCCCCAATTTTTTTACATTTCTGACATCACTAACTCATCATCTTTCAATGGTAAAATTTTCAGAAAAAAATCAATGTTAGAAAATTTTCGCGCGAACGTCCACTTAGATGTCATGTCATGGTGGCATCGCAGAGGTCGCGTACTCTGAGCGCAGCGTGGTCCGCCCACGTATAGAAACCTGCAGAAGCTTGTGTTCTCACCGATGCTAGGTTCTCTGTCAACTGAACTCTTGAACGCGTTGTGCATTAAGTGGACCTAATAGGCCAATAGATAAAACCTAAGTGCCCGGCATGGCAGGTGGCTTTGAATTTTATTTTGAATCGATTTGCTTAAATTCGGAAGTTATTTTTTGTATATTGTAATCGTGGCCCTGAAATAGTTAATCGCCCGCTGGCGACTCCAGTTATGAACATCGTGTCGCCATGCAAGAAATTTTTAGTTGCATTGGCGGACAGCAGAAAGCGCAATTTTCGGAACCCTTGTCCAACCTTAGGTGGGAAGCCAGTGTCCGGGAAATGTCCACGAACCCGATGTGAGATTAATGACACACAAGCATGGATAAGCACACGGTAATGGTTTCGTTCTCAAGCACGTGGCGTATTAAATTGTAGTACAACTCTTCCAACCATTAGTTTTAAGCCAGTGTCGGGAAAGTCACGACTGATGTAGAGATTAATGAAACACAAGGATGGATATCACACTGTACTGGTTCGTTTTCTCAAGCGTTTGGTCCATGCGAGAACAAAATGAGTATCGAAAGCAGACTTTTGGGACAAGTATTTGCACAGCCTAGCATCGCAGACGCAGCCTATCTGCGGGCTGACTTATTTGTCCCTGCGACTCAGACTCTTTGAGTACTACCTCGGAAATAGTCACGACACCGAGTGTGAGATTACTGAAACACAAAATGGATGACACACCAGTAATGGTTCGTTCTCAAAAGAGTTTTGTTCTATGCCGCATAAAAATGAGTATTTTTACAGCATACTTTTGGTCAAGTATTTCCTCAGGTGCGTTCGTACATACGAGCTATAACACGGGTTACTCGTTTTTAACCGGTAAATGTCTAGCGAACTCACGCTTGTAGAGTACCAAGCGCGTGTTTTGCGAATGGTCATGACGCAGATTGTGGTGCCCCGCAGTGGTGCGTAGCGCTTGCCTTGCACCAATGTGACCTGGTCAAAACCGGGACCCAGGTGTCCATAAATGCCTACCAAACAAACAGATTTTTATTTCAAAAGTGGGAACCCCCTTCATGAAATTGAGTGACTGTTTCCAGCGTAAAAGGTGTCACTAGGCCTAACCTACAATTATCTGTATTAAAAGTTGTGGGCACTCATAATTTTGATACGCAAAAAATTCGACAAAGTAGCGGAAATTTCAACAATTTGTGTGGAAATGACGAATATCAATTGTTGCCTAAAATGCGGTTTTGAGTTTCTCAGCGAACTTTTTGATATTACCTGATTAGATTTATTGAGTTTTAACGCTTGGAGAACTCGATGAGACTTATTTTACGCCAAAATATCGAGAAATATCTCAAGCCTCACGTTTCTTTTGACTGACCATTACCGATCGTCATCACGACCGTTCCGTCACGCATCACGCATTCTTGGTTGAAGAAGGCGTTGATTTAAAATGTCTTATCCCCATAGAAATGAGCAGCCTTTTATGATTATTTCATAGTTTTTCAACACCTTTTCCTTTTATTTTCTTGTTTCTTTTAAAAAGATTGCTGTAATATTAATTTTAGTTGAGTCATCGTGTAAACAGTTGGGGTCAATGTCAACAACATTCGTTCGCTAACTCACATTTGACCGTTCGGAAGATTCTTTTCCGCTAATAATTAAAGTTGCTAATAAATCAGGAGAGCTCATAGAGAGATTTTTACTTTAATAAATTAACTTATATCCGAAATGGACCTTTTTACGGATACCATGCCTTTCCGATGCTTCTAATTAAACAAGAAATATGCATAAGACACCGCTTGATTTGATGCCGAGTAAATCGAGTAACATGATACTGTGTCCGAAGTCTCACCAAGACAAGTATTCGTATCAGACTCATAAAAGTATGGCATCCCAGTCTTGCCAATTTTAAAAAAACTCATAGGGCATACTAGATTAAGACAGAGTTTCCTCTTCATAGTATTCTTAGAGAAACCAATTTTGACACCTGAATAACCCGGACACGCAGTTTTGTGCAATTCCCAAACGATTTCCCTGGAAGCTAGCAGAGCATTGCACAGCTAAATCCACTACTTTTAATAATTTTGTTAAATATTTTTAACTTCCACACGGTCGTTTTGCTTTCCTGTCAAAGTTTTACAAGGGGAAATATAACCAAGTATAAGGCACATCCACGTGCTATTGTCTAAAATGGGGCTCGCGGCATTGCCTTTTTGGTTTGATGTTTAGGGAAATATCAATTTTATTGCTTCATTACTCTGGTAATAAAAGTCATTCTTAACATGCAGTGATTCAAGGTTTAAGCTAGGGTTGTGCGAGTGACCGTCCAGTAGCAAATGTGGGGCCACATGACCTATTCCACTAGGGCGGTCTGGGGGTTTCATGCCCTCGAAAACATTTTGCAAAATTGAAGCAATTTTTGGTGCGTTTCGCACGATTTTCAGCCGAAACATTTATAAAATGTATCGTTTGGACTTGAACAATGATAATGCGTCGTTTACTTAGCTAGCCAATAACCTAAAATAGATTGAAACAGCCCATACTAAACACCGTGGCATTTGAGTTAACACCTCCTTGAGTGTCTGCCGGATTACGACGTTTCTTGGCGGTCATCTTAGGAGAAGTGTATAGGTGTACACCTCTGTAGCCACAATCGTCATTTATAAATGTCAGTTGTGAAATCACTCCTATATTTCGAGGCTTTTAAAACACGGTATGTGGGCTGTTTGTAGCGCACGTTTTTTCAGAATCACTTCAGTTTAAGCCATGGTTATCCACAAGAGTTTTTCTGCAAGGGTGTTTGGCTATCAGTGTCCAAGGTGAGGTTGCTACACACGAAATGTATCAGACTTGAAAGGGAAAATGTCCGTTTTCTTTATCGTAGAGAATTCCACCAGGACCAAGAAATTAAAACTGCAGTACTGAAGTGGCTGCCAAAGCCAAAGTAGAATTATGGTTGGGCAGCTATATCTCTTGTTCTATTTGTTTTAACAAGCTGAACTTTTCCCTGATCATAAAGCTCGACGTCCTGCCTTGCCTTAACATATTATTCTGAACACTGACATGCTACGTAATCATTTTGTCAAAATTTGGTAAATCGGCGAATTGGTGGCGAATCTTTATCATATTGATCATTAAATATAGATAGGACCCCTGCGCGCGCTCTGATTGGTCAAAAAACCCATGTTTTTTAAGTAATATTTCCAAAAACGAGTGCGAGGGTTTCATCAGGTTTCCAAACGCGAGAAACATTTTTGAAACCACGAGGCCGCAGGCCGAGGGGGGTGGTTTTAATTGTTTTCGCGAGCGTTGTTGTAAATCTGATGAAACCCGAAGCACGAAGTTTTTGAAATTACTTCTCCAACAAAGAAAATTAGTTTTAATTATCATTTTGAAATAGAGCATTTCCCAATTCAACTATTATATTTGAGAGCTGTGAAATGTGCATGATCCTTCAAGAACAATGTGGCATGATGTGCATGATCCCTCTCACCTAATTGCTGCGCCTGTGACAATGTTTTGAATATTCGTCAACGTGATGTCCACGTTGTTGACCATTGCTGTTTCTCAGTTCCGAGCGAACACGTTGCTTCACAGAGCAAATGGCAAAGTTGCAGATTTAGACCATCCTAAAACTAGCGAAGAAGACGGAAAAGTGTGTGGCCAGCGCAATTCCGAGGTAACTGTGTGCATTTGGGATCCTGATAAAATTTTTTTTTTTTTTTTTTTTTCTTCTAACGTCAGTGGCCAATTTAGTCGGAAGTGTACGCAAGGTTGAAAGTGAACCAAAACACGAGGTCGCCACATTGAGCGAGAATTTAAATTTAGAAAAGAATGGGCTTTTCTGTTTTGGGTATTTAACAACTGTACCGTTACATTCACGTTAGCAGTAAATAATTTAGGTTTTAAAGTTTGTTTTCGTAAAATGTGTGATTAAATAAATTTTAATACTTCGCCACGTGTTCTTTGTTGCTTTGAATGAAATGCAGATTAAGAAATCGTTTCAAACTCGGGTTTCTTTCAAGGCCGTGTTTTCCACTCGTTTTTTTCATTGGGGTGTTTTTTCTAAAACTCATCCACCTGACCATGAATAAAAGAGGCTCCTGGTTGGGTGAAGAGCTGCATGAATAATTAATGGTTTGAGAACATAGTATAAAACTGAATCCACCTTAAGTTTAATTTGATATTGATTGCAATCGTGCCACCGTCAGGTTATGAACCAATTTTCATAAGTTAGGTAAGATTTTGCAGTTTTATTTTAGCACCATCATCTGTTCGTGCAGATGTGAACATTGTAATTCGGCATGTAATTCGCGGGGAAATGTTTTAGATTCTCGCTTTCTGGGCACATACTTCTGGGAACGTTCTCAGTTTGGTTTCAATGTTTTTTCCCCTCTCCCTTCGCCCAAACAGATCAGTTTTAAAAGCGTCCTTTGCACTAAGAAATAACATATCGCCTTGCACTAAAATACCTCAATGGCTCACTAATTTATTAGTATTGAAATTCATGAAAAAAACTCACTAAGAATGTTCCAATGTGAGTTGTGAACAAATGGTGTTGACATTGACCGCAAGTTGTTTACACTAATAGTACCGTGCCTTATCTATATCACAACCAAATTTAGAGCATGCTTATAAGATACCAAGATACATGTACATGAAAAGACGACGGTGTTTGGAAACGAAAAATATAATCTAACAAGGCTGCCCATTTCTCTGGGAAAAGGAGATTTTTAAATCACCCCTGCTTCAACTAAGAATGCGTGATTGCGTGACGGAACGGCCGGTGATTGACTGATACAGTATTGGTCAGTTCTATGCCGGCACAGGCAGAATACAAAGCAAGGCTTGAGAGATTTCCGGATGAGATTCGTCATTTCCACACAAATTGTTGAAATTTCCGCCACTTTGTCCGAATTTTTTGCGTGCTCAAATTTACGCTGAGTGGCCCACAACTTTGTAAAATCCAGATAATTGGTAGCTTGAGGCCTAGTTGTAAGCATTACGGTCACGCTGTATGACAGTCCATCATTCATGGAAGAGGTCCCACCTGTGTGAAAAAAATCTGTTTGGTTTGGAGGCTATGTCCAGCAGAGGATGGCAAAGCCGTCTTTAAGAGCGAATCACATTAAGACGTCCAGAACTTTGCTTGCGTTTAACGATAGGCAGATAGTGTTTTAGTTGTGTGAAAGAAGGAAAGAATTATGGCAGTCAATGCTGAAAGAAATTCGGTCGTTTTCATCGAATGTGCGAAGTTTAAGACAAGTCATAAGCAGTAACCGCCGCAATTTTTGGGGTGTTCTATTTCCCGATTTTGTGGTTTTTTCGGGGTGCCTGCCAAAAAAAAATTCCTCAAAAAATTAAAAGGCGAATCTTATCGAATATAAGGCCCATTTTCGTTCCTTTGGCATATGGTTGTTTGACTTGAGTTAGAAAAAAAATGGAGGCGAGCCATTTTCCACGAAAATTTTGCAGTGGTCACAGGTTCTCTTAACACGGACACGCTCTTAAATCCCTAATCGCGCCGTTTATGAATATTGAATTAAAATGGCCTTCTTGTTGTTGGCCTTCCTTGCGTGAGACATAGACAAGCCAATTTATCAATATAACGATACGCATATTACTAAGTTTAACAGCAATCATATGCTTCTGGCCCGGTTGTTCAAAACCCCCGTTTAAACCTAACCTCTGATTAAGCCTAATCGTCCGATTAGAAACCACTAACACCGGGGGGTAGCTAATTCGGAGGATTTGGAACGTTGTTCAAAGCCCGATTAGAGGGCAGCTTTAGTTAATCGCTGATTAACGGTTAGTACGGGGAATGTAAAAAACCACTTATATTGTCCCCTAATCGACAATTAGTAATCCCATAATGCAACTTCCGCGTGATAACACTGGTGATGTTTCCATAGGGCCTCCCCGTTTATGTACTGCCAGGGAAACGGTGGACGTGTCTACTCACCAGTTGTAATCGCACAAAGTACAGTAACCCACCACATCCGCACTGAAGGTTAGTGCTATCACACTTAGTCAAATTGGGTTTCAGAGCGTAATCAAGAATCGTTGTCCGCCGTAAATCCGCCTCTATGGAGGTTTGTATTGTTCACTTGAGACTCTGCAAATCTCTAGCGATGCGAAACTTTTGATTGGACGTAAAATAAGTATGCCATCCGTTATATGCTAAATTTGGCGGTGTCTTGTCGAAAGCAAGGAAGGCCAACAACAGAAAGCCATTTTAATTCAATATTCATCGGCCGATTAGCGTGATTATACAGAAGCTGTCCGTGTAAGTGACCGTCGCGCACTCAAATTTCGTGAAAATGGATCGCCTCCATTTTTTCTACTCAAGTCAACAACATATGCATATGAACCGAAATGCTTATTTTCGAGAGCTCTATGTTCACCTTTTTAGGTGGTTTAGAATTTTGTAGGTGTAGGCATACCGAAAACCACAAAAACGGCAAATTGAAACCCCCCAAAAATTGGGGGTTACGCTATCTCGCTTAAACTTCGCAAACAATATCCCCCCACATAACGACCCAGAGGATTATTTCCAGAATACGCTAGTTTTATACCCTTCTTCCACACAGAAAATACTAAAAACCTATCTGAAAATACTCTTAAACAACGCAAAGCGGCCAAACGCTCTGCATGACGGCATCTAAGGTGATTCAGCCTAAAACAAAAATCACATCACAATCCATGGCTGACATGCATCCAAACAAAAAAAATTTTTTTTTGCAACAGGCGGGACTCTTCATGATGATGACTGTCATCAGACGTGTAATGTACGCAAGCCTAAGCTGCGTACATTTATGCTGTATTAAAAGTTTGTGGGCACTCATAGTTTCTGAATCACGCAAAATATGCGACAACTGCTTTTTTAGTAGCGGAGAATTTCAAACACATTTGTGTGTTGGGAAATAACGAATCTCAATCCGGGGGAAATCTCTCCAAGCCTTGCTTTGGATGGTCTGCTGTTCGCCGGCCGAGTACTGACCACTACTCTGATCCGGTCATCACACGGCCGTTTTTTTTCCGTCACGCATCACGCCATTCTTAGTTGAAGCAGGGGTTTGATTTAAAATCTCCTGTTCCGGGAGAGCAGCCCTGTCATAGAGTAGATGTTTCGTCGTTTTTTTCAACACTTGGTGGCTGGGGCATTACCATGGTATCTTGGTTCTCTATAAGCCCCCCATATGCTCATAATTTTTGGTCCCTTTTGTGTGCGTATATAGCTCCAAGGCCGGTAGTCGTAAACAATTGTCGGCTTCAATCTGTGTTAACACCATTTGTTCACTACTCCACATTTGACGCATTTGTCTTTGTGTCGTGTTTCTTTTCATTGCGTGTGTTCCAATTACTACAATAAAATTGTTAGTTGAGCCTATCTGAGGTATTTTTAGTGCAAGGCGATAGGATGATTTTTTTTCTGTTAGTGCCAAGGACGCTCTTTTTTAAAACTGCGTGCGTGTTTTGGCGTCACAGTGTGACTCATATGAGGGGTAAAAAAGTGGGAAAAACGCTAAACTGAGGGATTTAAGTTCCCCAGAAAGTATGTTCACCAGGATCAGTCGGGGAAAGCTGCGAATGAGATCTAAAAACAGTTCCCGCGATTGACAGGCCGAATTTATCAATGTTTTTATCGGCACGCTGAACAGTCGATGATGGTGTCTAAAATTGCAAAATCGTACCTAACTTTACTTAAATTGGTTCAATAACCTGACTGTTGGCACGATTGCACTCAAGTCAAATTAACTATAAGGGGGGATTCCATGTTTTATACTCGTGTCTCTCCAAAACTTCATTAATCTTATTCCATTGCAGCTCTTACCCACACAGAGCATCCTATTCTGGTCTCAGTGGGATTGAGGTTAGAAAAACGCCAAGGAAAAACGAGGTTGCAAACACCGCCTTGATACAATGAAACCCAAGTTTGAAACGTTATTTCTTTAATTCTGCATATTCATCAAAGCGCGGACACAAGAACCACGTTGTTTGCGATTAACACACTTTATTTAATCACACATTTTACGACAAACAATCTTTTAAACCTAAATTTATTTTTTACTGCTAACGTTGAATGTAAGACGGTACCGTTGTCTTAAACTAACCCAAAACAGGAAAAAGCCTCATTCTTTTTTCCTAAATTTCAACTCCTCGCTCAATCGGCTGTGCGAGCTCGTGTTTTGGTTCACTTTCAACCTTCCTCGACCTAATATTGGCACTGACTGTTAGCGATTTTATCAGACCAAATGCACCCACCGTGTTTTTTTTTTTTTACCTCGGAATTGCCGCTGGCCACACTAACTTTTCCTCTTCTTCGCTCGTTTTTTAGGATGTTCTAAATCTGCAGCTTGTGGCATTTGACTCTTTCTGTGTGACAGCAACGTCCGTTCGCTCGGGGAACTGACAAACAGACTTCGGGGGGGGGGCAAAACAAACGTGCGACATCAGTTGATTGAATATTACCATACAATTGGGTTCACGGCCGCAGCAATTAGGTGATAGGATCCATTGCACATCATAGCACATTGTTTATAAGGCCTCAGGCACATTTCCAGCCTCTCAAATATTATTAGTTGAATTGGGGGGGGGAAATGTTTATGCAAAATGATGATGTGTAAACTGAATTTTCTTTGTTGGGAGAAGTTTAATCTTCAAAAACCTGCGTGCTTCGGTTTCATCAGCATCTTTCCAAACGCTCGAAAAACAATACTTAACCACACTCGGCCTGCGGCCTCAGTGGTTTTCAAATGTTTCTCGCGTTTGGACAACCTGCGTGGAAACCCTCGCAACTCGTGTATTGTTGGAAACAATTATTTACATAAAACATTGGTTGTGGTGTTGGTGACACAATCAGAGCATGACTGCACTAGGGTCCTAAGCATATATTTGCGTAAATGATCAATATGACTAAAAGATTGCGCAACACACAATTTGGCCAGATTTACAACAAAATAATGTTTAAACAAATGACTCATGGATTCGTAAATGTCAACGTGGTGTTCAGAATCAACATGTATAAAGGCAAGGGCAGGACGTCAGAGCTTTATATAATCAGGGAAAAGTTCAGCGTTGTTTAAAACAAAAAGTAGAGCAAGAGATAATAGCTGCACAAACCATGTCAATTCTACGTGACATTACTGCACCCAGTGCGCCTTCGTAAATACTTGGCTTTTTTGGCAAGCACCACGGCAAGTGATCGCGAGCAGTTTTTAATTTATCTGGTTTCCTGGTGGAATTCCTATTAACCTGGTTTTTGCCGTGGTACGCATAAAAGACAAAACGGGGGCGTTTCTATCCACTTTCTCGTCCTGATACATTTCGAGGATGTGTAGCATACCTCACCTTGGACCAACTGCGGATAGCCTGTTAAACACCCTTGCAGAAAAACTCTTGTGGATATACCAGGGCTGTGAAAGTGAATTCTGGAACAATTACAAACGTGGCGCTACAAACAGCCCGCCCCTCCCCCCCTCCCCCATCATACTCGTAGTTTTAAAAGCCCTCAACTGAAAATATAGGAGTGATTTCACAACCAGACATTTATAAAATGACCTCGATTGTAGCTACAGAGAGCGTTTGCACACCTATACTATCTTACCTGCCCTAAGCTGCCCGAGCCAAGAAAACGTCGTTAATCCGGAAGACACTTCAATGAGGTGTCAACAGAAAAAAAAAAAAAAAAAAAAAAAAAAAAAAAAAGAAAAAAACACAAATGTGACAGTGTGTTTAGTATAGGCACCTGCTTCAATCTAGTTTAGGTTATTGGCTAGGCTAAGTAAAAACGACGCATTATCAGTGTTCACTTCCAAACGATACATTTTAATAAATGTTTCGTGCTGAAAAGCGTGGGGAAACGCACCAAAAATTGCTGCAATTTTTTTCCCCCCCCCCCGCCCACAATGTTTTCGGGGGGCAATGAAAACCCCCAGACCCCCTTAGTTGGAATAGGTCATGTGGGCCCCACATTTTGGCTACTGGACGGTGTACTCGCACAACCCTAGCTTAAACTTGAATCACTGCCATGTTAAGATGACTTTTTCATACCAGAGTAATGAAGCAATAAAATTGATATTTCCCTAAAACATCAAACCAAAAAGGCAATAGCCGCGAGCCCCATTTTAGACAATAGCACGTGGATGCTGCCTGATACTTGGTTTATATTTCCCCTTGTAAAACTATTGCCAGGAAGCAAAACGACCGTGTGGAAGTTCAAAAAATATTTAAAATATTATTAAAAGTAGTGGATTTAGCTGTGCAATGCTCTGCTAGCTTCCAGGGAAATCGTTTGCGAATTGCACAAAACTGCGTGTCCGGGTTATTCAGGTGTCAAAATTGGTTTCTCTAAGAATACTATGAAGAGGAAACTCTGTCTTAATCTAGTATAGCCCTATAATTTTTTTTAAAAATTGGCAAGACTGGGATGCCATACTTTTATGAGTCTGATACGAATACTTGTCTTGGTGAGACTTCAGCACACAGTATCATGTTACTCGATTTACTCGCGCATCCAAATCAAGCGGTCTTAGGCATAAGTTATGTATGTTTAATTAGAAGCATCGGAAAGGCATGGTATCCGTAAAAAGGTCCATTTCGGATATCAGTTAGGCGGTAAAAATCTCTCTATGAGCTCTCCTGATCTATTAGCAACTTTTAATTATTAGCTAGGAAAAGAGTCTCCCGAACGCCGTCAAATGTGAGTTAGCGAACGAATGTTGTTGACATTGACCCCCAACTGTTTACACTACGGCTTCGGCGATGACTCAGACTCAAAATTAATATTACAGCAATCTATATCAAAGAAACAAGAAAAATAAAGGAAAAGCGTGTTGAAAAAGTATGAAATAATCATAAAAGGCTGCTCATTTCTATGGGGAATAAGACATTTTAAATCAACGCCTTCTTCAACCAAGAATGCGTGATGCGTGACGGAACGGTCGTGATGACGATCGTAGTGGTCATGTCAAAAGAAACGTGGAGCCTTGAGAGATTTCTCGATATTTTGCGTAAAATAGTCTCACACGGTTCTCCCAAGCGTTACAAAACTTAATAAATCTAATCAGGTAATGTCAAAAAGTTCGCTGAGAAACTCAAACCGCATTTTAGTCAACGATGAGATTCGTTATGGGCGCAGCACAAGTTGTGGAAATGTGTGCGCGCTGACGTGTGTGTGTGAATTGTGTTTGCGTATCACACATTATGTGCTCTTGGGCCCAAAACACAAACTTTTAAGACAGATGAATTGTAGCGTAGGCCTAGCACCATTACGCCTGATTAACAGTCATGCCATTCATGAGGAGGTCCCACTGTTGAAAAAAAAAATCTGTTTGTTTTGGAGGGCACTTATGGACACTTGGGTCCCGGTTTTGACCCAGGTCACATTGGTGCAGGGCAAGCGCTCTCACGCAATGCGGCCACCACAATCTGCGTCATGACCATTCGCAAAACACGCGCTTGGTAATACAAGCGTGAGTCGTAGACATTACCGGTAAAACGAGTAACCCGTTATAGCTCGTATCTACGACGCACCTGAGAAATACTTGTCCAAAGTATGCTGTAAATACTCATTTTATCCTGCATAGAACAAACTCTTGTGAGAACGAACCATTACTGTGTGTCATCCATTTTTGTGTTTCAGTAATCTCACATCGGTCGTGACTTTTCCGAGGTAGTACTCAGAGTCTGAGTCGCAGACAAATAAGTCAGCCGCTGATAGGCTGCGTCTGCGATGTAGGCTGTGAAATACTTGTCCAAGTATGCTTTCGATACTCATTTTGTTCTGCATGGAACAAACGCTGAGAAACGAACCAGTACAGTGTGATATCCATTCTTGTGTTTCATTAATCTCACATCAGTCGTGACTTTCCCGACACTGGCTTAAACTAAGGTTGGAAGAGTTGTACTACAATTTAATACGCCAGTGCTTGAGAACGAACCATTACAGTGTGATATCCATTCTTGTGTTTCATTAATCTCACATCGGTCGTGACCTTTTCCCGGACACTGGCTTTCACTAAGGTTGGACAGGGTCCGAAATTGCGCTTTCCTGGTCGCCAATGCAACTAAAAATTTTTGCACTGGCGACACGATTTTCATAACTGGTCGCCAGCGGGCGATTAACTATTTCAGGCCACGATAATTATACAAAAAATAACTTCAATTTAAGCAAATCGATTCAAATAAAATTCAAAGCCACCTGCCATGCGGTCACTTAGTTTTATCTTTCGCTATTAGGTCCACTTAATGCAAACGCGTTCATTGTTCAGTTGAGAGAACCTAGCATGTGAGAACAAGCTTCTGAGTTTCTATACGTGGGCGACACGCTGGCTCTAGTACGCGACCTCTGCGATGCCACCATGACATGACATCTTAAGGACGTTCGCGCGAAAATTTTCTAACATTGATTTTTTTCTGAAAATTTTACCATTGAAAGATGATGAGTTAGTGATGTCAGAAATGTAAAAAAATTGGGGGGTCACCGACTTCGTTTCGGAGAGAACATGCCCGGAGAAACACCTAAATCTGAGTAAATCTGGCTTTGCTAGCGAAGAAGACCAAAGTGGCTGCAAGCCCCAAAATCTTGCAATTAGTGCTTTGAAGGGAAGTGCTCTCTGCCAAATATGGTTTGAATGGACCTATTAAGCGAATTTAGTCCACTGGTGAGGTTCCTCAAAGAACAAGTTCGCATTTAGCGACCATAGTTTCACGCGCCTTGGAGCCGCAAGATAGCAGGATTCCACTTCCCGTGGACAGAAATCTTGAATTTTTTTTAACTTCCTACATTGATTTTTTGTTCATTTTTGGACAAAGTGGAGATAATTGTAAATAAAATCTGTCTCTGAAAAGAAAAGTAGGGGTCACCGAATGTCCAAGATCACTAAATCCAATCAAAGCTATAGGAATGGCCATCTGCTCTATCATTGTTCATTTTAGTACTTAGCGCGCGCGCTCGATGCATGACGTGGCATGTGAATTTGCGTGCGCAGTAAGGATGCGCAGTAATAATTGGCGCGAACGTCCTTAATTAATGATGCCCACCCCTCCATTCATTTTTACGATGGAAGTAGCAACCAACGATCGATTGCCATTCATTGGCATGGAAAATCATCAAAATCGACGGCAGCCTTGAAACCTGTGTTTACAGAAAGAAAACAAATAAAGGCTCCTCCTGCACTACCAAACGCCATGTTGACGCGGTACAAACGGTCACTGCTAAGAACAATGTTAGACCGCACAAAACGCATATTGTCTACACAAGACTCTTCCTTTTGCAAGAATGTAAGAACTTAAACGGGATATTTTTAAAATTAAAATATCCCGAGAAACTCATCGACTCAGCTATCAATCACCTCCAGCATCCTACAGACCCAGTTCAAACATCCATTCAAAACACCATCTAACAGCCCCGTTCGGATTACGCGGTTGCCATTTAAAGATCAGAAATCGGCTGACGTGGTTCGCAGACGACTTGGGGATTTCTGAACGAAAATTAATCAGCAACTACAGCCGGTGTTCACAAGCAAAAAGATCGCTGATCATCTGAGAGTCACAGAGGAAACCCTCCCCTGATCAACCAGCAAAGTGAAGTATATGAATTCGCATGTGATTTGTGCGATACAAAGTATATTGGGTACACTTGCCGCCACTTCCATCAACGCGTAGAGGAACATAAACATTCTGTGATCGGAAAGCATTACAGGGACGTGCATGATTTAACACCTGACAACTTAATTAAGAACTTTAAAGTCATAAAACCTGCATAAAGAAATGCTGTGCAAACTCGAATGTTTGATCAATGAATGCTGTGGATTAAGACCAAAAGGCCGAAACTGACACGCAATCGGACTCCATTCGCGTGGAACTCTTCACCTGAGTGAATACTTTCATGCAAATTTATTTTCTCACTTTCATTAAGCATCTATAAATAAATATGCCTTTCCGTTATTTCTAATTTATTAATTTCAGGACAATGATGACATGAAGTCGTCGAAACGTCATGTTGTTTTAGTGTCGTTAATTTTCTTGCTGAAATGTTCCGCTGCTTTTCAAGTGTAAAAACCGATTTTCCTTTTATGATTATAATCTACCACAACGTTTCACAACTACGATCAGTGCGAAGCTTCGTCGCCATGTTTCTTCATCAGTGGTTTCCTAGCCTGCAAACAGGCTGTCCTAGTGGTTTCCATACGTAATGAGCACGGGTCAGGGGACTGGAACGAGTAATGCTGCATGGTTGTTGGTGTGAGCAACATGGCGTCGATCATCTTGAGTCCCTCTTTACAGAACAACGCGAAATGAGAGATCCTTTTGAACACAGAACAAAGAACCAAACGGCAGTTTTTCAGTCGGGCACAAGAGATGGTACAAAGTTGACTTGAAACATTTGGCAGTCACACGAAACTGCATATATATGGCCCGCCACCATTCGATTTTTTTGACGCGATTTTCAGTGGTAGTGTATAAATAACCAGCGTGTTTGTATTTAATCTTATTATCAAGGGGAGAAATCGCCATTGCGGCCCCAGACGTGTTCTCTTTGTTCTGATTCTTAAAAGAAAAATTATTGGTGACCAGAGTTTCCATCTGTGTTTTGCTGCGAATGAAAAATTTTGGCGACCACATTTTTGCATATGGCAACTGAAAAAAAAAAAATTCAGTCGCCAGTTGCGCTAGCCTGTGTTACAGCCGCCTCTCCCCGTAAAAAATCGGAGGAGAGTCTCTCCTCCGATTTTTTTACGGGGAGAGGCGGCTGTAACACAGGCTAGTTGGCGCCTGCCTAAAAGAGTTCATTTCGAACCCTGTCTTGAACTTTCCGGCTCTACTAAATAAAGTAACATTACAATATTAAACTATTTACAACATCTTATGTAAACGGCTAAAAAAGAATTGCTGAATCACAGTGATTCGCTACCAAGTTATCGGCTTAGTGACCTCGCCTCTGAATGGCAGCGAGGCTGGAGTTGACCTTGTTTTGATACAGACCTCACTGCTTTTATTGTGCAAATCAAGTACGTTGTTCTTATGCTAACTAGTTGGCATATACATGAGAAAAGCTGAGAGGTCTGTATCAAACTCAAGCCCTGCACTCATGGCCAGGTAACTAAGCACCAACTGTAAAATGGCCTGTTAATATGCAAGAAAATTCTAGACTCCAATTAGCATATACACGAGCCCTCCAAGTCATGCAATTATTTTTCGTAACAATACCAAGCTTCACATGAGGGAACCTAAACACTTTTAGGAAGTAAGAGCACTTTCATTATGAATACTAATCGTTTAAAGGTTTTTTAATTGCTACTTACCACACTTTCAGATCATGCTGGCGAATCGGCAGGAGCTGAAGAAAAGGACGACCACTGCATATGCTTTGAAGGTCATGTGTCGTATGTAGATCAAATTGCAATACCAGGGTTGTTATGTATAATATGCTCGAAGTGTAAAATGAATTGAAAGAATTCTTTTCACTTTATTTGCGGTGCACATTTCAAGATAAAAGGCTAAGTAGATTCCCGAGAATGCGAAAGATTGCAAGATGATTCAGGGCCTCGAAATCAAAAAAATCGTTAGGTCGCCTTTTGGCGACTAACTGAAGAAATATAGTCGCCAGATGCAAATTTTAAGTCGCCAGTTTGTATAATCAAAATAATGTTCGGTTCCGCTCGTTGAAAGGGTATCCGGTCATCTCGCCACCAGGGAGTTTCGCCACAAACCAACTCGCCACCAAGAAACCACCTCGCCAATAACCAACTCGCCACCAAGCGAAAGTGTTTGATATTGTCTGGTATGGCTTAGGACACATACATACAATAAGTATTTTTTCGACTTATCCATTTCTTTTAATAATGTAACACTTTTCATTTCGCGCGGCGGCGCCCAACTTGCATGTTTCGCCGAAACAGAGATTACCTGTATTTTAGCATAAAAAATGCTGGCTTCGTTTTCGCGGTAGAAATAAATGACTTCTCAGTTTTCGCGTAGAATTTCTACAGTTTTAATAAATATATCGTTGTTGAGTTAAGCTTTGTACAGAGAAGCTAAAAATGCTCGCAAACTTACGAAATAAACACACACAGCGTTTTCGTTCCCAACGCGGCTATTGTTATCCTGGAAAGAAATTTGATCGGGGCGACTTCGAACACGTGCTAGGCAACCACTTCTGAGCCATGAGCGCACGTCACGCAATCAACGAAACAACGCTATAAATTGTAATTTTCCCCAAGCTTCATCTAAACACTTGATTACCTTTGATTCTAAAGCTTACCTTTTCTTCCAAAATTGCTATCGTTCAGCGGTCTTTTGCATAATTCTGTGGCTCCTGCTGCTCCTGTGTGGTTCCAGGGAGAGAAAACTCTAATGGCGTCGCAGAAAATATTGCGACCAGGAGTCCGTAAGTTTAGAGGGAACGTGGCTTTTTTATGCGATTTGGCCCATTCTTTTATGACGAACGCAAAGCAGGATGATGTTGATTTTAACTTCAATGCTTTATTGTACTTCTAAATCACGCAAAAGGTCGCCAAACTGGCGACTAAACAAAAATCTTAGTCGCCAAGGAGAAAAAGTTAGTCGCATTGGCGACCATATTGGTCGCAATTTCGAGCCCTGTGATTACGTGACAATAGGGTCATAATACCAAATGTTGACACAAACAGTTTTTCTTGTCAGTCTGCATTTTGTACTCAGTCTGCAGTCTGCATTTTGTACTGACTGATTTCTCACCACTTTTGAAGGAGCAAAAAGCTCAAGTATTTCCATGCTCTCTTGGAGCTTCCTTCTGAGCTTAGCCATGGTAGCTAAGAGGCATGCCTTTAGGTCATTATCAGAGAAAAGTCCACGTATTACGGTGGTTAGTTTTGCTGTCGCGGTATGGAATCCACGTAGGGTTTTTTCCTATGGGAAGAAAAGCTTGGGTAGGATAAGCTAAGTTTCAAACAACTGCAAAAATCGGAAAAAAATTATGTGGTGTGTGCTTTTTCCTCGCATCGTATCTAATTCGTTTTTATTTTCTCTGCTTACTACCTGCTAAACAAGGACCTCGCACACGTATTAAGTGAATTTCAAACTCCATAAAATTTTCATGCTCCTAACAGCATCTACAACCCTGGTCAAAACATCATGGGATAGTTATGAAAATTAAGAGAGAATATGCACTTTGTTAAATTAGCTCTGAATCCACCTCTTAAGAAAAGATTGGCAATGTTGTTTTAGTTAAACCATTTCTTTTGCCCCCCCCCTCCCCCCGCCCCCCACCCGTTCCCCCAAGCAATGCTGAGTCTACCGAAAATACCTTTAATGGCTGACATCAACATTGCATCGGGGGAGGGGGAAATACATCATTTTTATGGGTTATTTCCGCCCTCTATGTCCTTAAGAGTTCTGGCCAGGGTTGTAGATAAAATGCGAGCTGCAGCAATGAAGGACCCTTAAAAAAGGAAACTTACAGTCTTTCGCGTCAAACCGTGAACACCAGAGAAAATTTCTGGAATGTTTTATTGTTTCGAGACAATCAGATGCGAGATGAAACCGCAAAAGACACCCACCAAACGGAGACACTGATTAGTCACGACTTGACGCGAAACAACAAGCTGGCTTTTCTTCTACGAGAAATTTTCAATTTTATCGTTTTCAAATACTGAAATGTTTCTTCTCGATTTGGCTTTGGTATCCCCGAAGAATAGATATGAATGACATTTTGCGGAAAAAGCGATGTTAAATCAAGAAGACGTGATCAGTCGATCAGACAGACAGGCTAGACAGCGCGTCTGAGAGCTAGAAAAAATGAGCCAATCACAAGCAATGTTCCTCTGTGTTATGTTTCACGTGCAGTTTAAAAGGTCATGCTAGTTGGCTGTGATTGGTGGTTTTCGTTCCATATTTTTTTGTAGCTGAGAAACCTTTACCCATGACGAGAACCTGTACCGTTGTAAATTTTCACAATTTCCAAGCACTCTTGGGTCAATTCGGTAGTTTGGTTTTAGAGCAGACGGAATCAAGTGACTGGTGTTGGCTTGTGGCGAAAAATAGCTTTTTTCAGAGAGATACAAAGGGAAAATTGAAGATTTCTCGTAGAGGAAAGGGCCAGCTCGTTGTTGCATATCAAGTCGTGACCTGATGCCTGCTGCTATTTGTCTGTTATCATTTGCGGTTTCATCTCGCATCTTATTGGACGCGAAACAATAAACATTCCAGAAATTCTCTGGAGTTCACAGTTTTACAGCACAGACTGTAAGAAGAATCAACGAAAATATGTATAAGCCAAAGTTTCAACTGAGTATTTACCAATTCAGGCTATACTAATGAAACTTTATTCTAAAGGTTTTTGCATTGCTCCTAGGCCTCAATTGGTTGGCCGAATCTGTTAGCTATGAATGTTGAGTTACCCTTCAGACTAGAAACAGGAAACCTCCTATAGTTGGTGTGATTTTAATGGTAAAATATTACTTACGGGTTTGTCTGGTTATGCCAGAGACCTTCAAGGCATCTTTGTAATGTTATTCTTGTTTTTTCATTCCATCTTTAATTTTGTTTGGCCCTTCGGTTGGTGTTTTCGAGTACTGTAGACCGGCTAGGTCCACAAAGGATAGTCTGCAACATGACCAAAGACACATGTTTCTCTAAGTGTTCTGTAAGGAAAAACAGACTGCAAGCTGCCAGTCTACTTTTTCTTTTCCTTATGAGCCTGCCTTATCAGAATAGCTCAGTTGCTACAAATACACCTGCATTGTATACTTAATGTGGGTGGAAAAGGCAGATTTTAGTCAATGATCTCTGCTGATGAATGTACAATGGCATGTTCTCTACTTGCAAGGGAATCTTTCCTATGTCTGGAATTGGCAAAGAAGGAATGGAACGTAAACCACCAATCACAGCCAACTCGCCATGGGTAGACTCTTTAAACTTGCACGTGAAACAAACACAGAGGACCATTGCTTGTGATTGGCTCATGTTTTCTAGCTCTTCAGACGTCGCTGTCTAGCCATGGTCTGTCTGAATCGACTGATCACGTCTTCTTGATTTAACATCGCTTTTTCCGCAAAATGTCATTCATATCTATTCTTCGGGGATACCAAAAGCCAAAATCGAGGAAAGAAACATTTCAGGATTTGAAAAACGATAAAATGTGAAAATTTCCTAGCGTAAGAAGAAAAAGCCCAGCTTGTTTGTTTCGCGTCCTGTCGTGAACTATCCGTGTCTCCGTTTTGGTGGGTGTCCTTTTGGCGGTTTCATGCTCGCCCCCAAATCTGATGGCTCTCCCGAAACAATAAACATTCCGAGAAATTTTCTCTGGGTTCACAGGTTTTGACGCGAAAGACTGTAAGTTCCTTTTTCTAAGGGTCCTTTCATTTGCTGGCAGCTTCGTCAATATTTATCTACAACCCTGGCCAGGACTCTTGTAGGACATAGAGGGCGGAAATAACCACCATAAAGAATGATGTTATTGATTTCCTCCTCCACCGTCCGATGCAATGTTGCTGTCAGCCGTTAAGGTATTTGTCGGTAGACTCAGCAGTGCTTGGAGGAGAAACTGGGTGGGGCGGCGGGGGCGGGATGGGGGGGGGGGCAAAAGTCAAGGGGTTACTAAAACAACATTGCCAATCTTTTTCTTACGAGGTGCGATCCAGCGCTAATGTATAACAAAAAGTGCATATTCTCTCTTAATTTTCATACCTATCCCATGATCGGTTTGACCAGGGTTGTAGATGCTGTTAGGAGCATGAAAATGTTAGGGAGTTTGAAATTCACTAATACGTGTGCGAGGTCTTGTTTAGCAGGTTAGGTAAAAGCAGAGAGAAATAAAAAACGAATTAGATACGATGCGAGGAAGGAAAGCACACACCCAGCATAATTATTTTTCCGATCTTTTGCAGTTGTTGTGAAACTTAGGCTTATCCTACCCAAGCTTTTCTTCCCATAGGAAAAACCCTACGTGGATTCCATACCGCGAATCTGCACAGGGCAAACTAACCACCGTATACGTGGACTTTTCTCTGATAAATGACCTAAAGGGCATGACGCTCTTTAGCTACCATGGCTAAGCTCAGAAGGGACAGCTCCGAGAGAGCATGAGAAATACTTGAGCTTTTTGCTCCTTCAATAAGTGCGTGAGAAAGTCCAGTCAGTACAAAAATGGCAGAACTGCAGACTGAGTACAAAATGCAGGACTTGACAAGACAAAACTGTTTGTGTGCACCATGCTGGTATTATGACCCTATTGTCACGTAATCACAGGGCTCGAAAATTGCGACCAATATGGTCGCCAATGCGACTAACCTTTTTCTCCTTAGGCGACTTAAGATTTTTGTTTAGTCGCCAGTTTGGCGACCTTTTGGCGTTGATTTAGAAGTACAATTAAGCATTTGAGTTAAAATCAACATCATCCTGCTTTGCGTTCGTCATAAAAGATGGGCCCAATCGCATAAAAAAGCCACGTTCCCTCTAACTTTCAGCGGACTCCTGTTCGCAATATTTTCTGCGACGCACATTAGAGTTTCTCTCCCTGGAACCACACAGGAGCAGTCAGGAGCCACAGAATTATGCAAAAGACGCTGCTGAACGATAGCAATTTTGAGAAGAAAAGGTTAAGCTTTAGAATCAAGGTAATCAAGTGTTTAGATGAAGCTTGAGGGAAAATACAATTTATAGCGTTGTTTCGTGTGATTGCGTGACGTGCGCTCAATGGCTCAGAAGTGGTTTGCCTACACGTGTTCGAATTGCGCCCGGCGATCAAATTTCTTTCCAGGATAACAATAAGGCCGCGTTGGGAACGAAACGCTGTGTGTTTTTATTTCGTAAGTTTGCGAGCATTTTTTAGTTCTCTGTAACAAAGCTTAACTCAACAACGATATATTTATTAAAACTCGTAGAAATTCTACGCGAAAACTGAGAAGGTCATTTATTTCTACCGCGAAAACGAAGCCAGCATTTTTTATGCTAAAATACAGGTAATACTCTGTTTTTCCGGCGAAAAACATGCAAGTTGGGCGCCGCCGCGCGGCGAAATGAAAAGTGTTCCATTATTAAAAAGAAATGGCATACGTCGAAAAAAATACTTATTGTATGTATGTGTCCTTAAGCCATACCAGACACTATCAAACACTTTTCGCTTAGGTGGCGAGTTGGTTATTGGCGAGCGGTGGTTTCCTTGGTGGCGAGTCTGGTTGTTGGACGAAAACTCCCTGGGTGGCGAGTGATGGACCGATACCCTTTTCAACGAGTCGGGAACCCTAACATTATTTGATATACACAACTGGCGAACTTAAAAAATTTGCATCTGGCGACTATATTTTCTTCAGTTAGTCGCCAAATGATGCGACCTATAACGTTTTTTGGATTTCGGAGCCCTGTAATCATCTTGCAAATCTTCCGCATTCATCGGGCGAATATACTTAGGCCTCTTTATCCTTGCAATGTGCATCCGCAATATTATAAGTGCAAAGAATTCTCTTCCATTCATTCTAACACTTCGAGCATATGTATACCTAACAACCCTGGTATTGCCAATTTGATCTACATACGACACCGGACCTTCAAAGCATATGCAAGGTGGTCTGTCCTTTTCTTGCACAGCTCCTGCCGATTCGCCGCTATGATCTGAAAGTGTGGTACAGTAGCACTTAGAAAACCTTTAAACGGATTAGTAGTCATAATGAAAGTGCGTCTTACTTCCTAAAAAGGTGTTTAGGTTCCCTCATGTGAAGCTTGGTATGGGTACGAAAAATATGTTGCATGACTTGGAGGGCTCGATTTTGTATGCGTTTACTCCTTTAGTTTATCTAGTATCTGTTCGTGTGCTACTTGGGTTTGTTCTCCTCGGGTGAAGTTTACTGTCTGTGTTATTAACAGGCCATTTTACAAGTTGTCGCCTTAGGCTGTACCTGCGCCATGAGTGCAGGGCACTGTGTTTGGATAACAGACACTCTCTGCTTTTCTCCTGTGCATATGCCAACTACGTTAGTTCTTAGTTCTAACGTACTTGGCATTTGCACAGGAGAAAAGCAGTGAGTGTCTGTTATCCAAACACAGTGCCCTGCACTCATGGCGCAGGTACAGCCTAAGCGCACAACTTGTAAAATGGCCTGTTAATAACACAGACAGTAAACTTCACCCGAGGAGAACATTCCCAAGTAGCACTCGAACAGATACTAGATAAACTAAAGGAGTAAACGCATACAAAATCGAGCCCTCCAAGTCATGCAACTTATTTTTCGTACCCATACCAAGCTTCACATGAGGGAACCTAAACACCTTTTTAGGAAGTAAGACGCACTTTCATTATGACTACTAATCCGTTTAAAGGTTTTCTAAGTGCTACTGTACCACACTTTCAGATCTATGCGGCGAATCGGCAGGAGCTGTGCAAGAAAAGGACAGACCACCTTGCATATGCTTTGAAGGTCCGGTGTCGTATGTAGATCAAATTGGCAATACCAGGGTTGTTAGGTATACATATGCTCGAAGTGTTAGTATGAATGGAAGAGAATTCTTTGCACTTATAATATTGCGGATGCACATTGCAAGGATAAAGAGGCCTAAGTATATTCGCCCGATGAATGCGGAAGATTTGCAAGATGATTACAGGGCTCCGAAATCCAAAAATCGTTTATGGTCGCATCTTTTGGCGACTAACTGAAGAATATATAGTCGCCAGATGCAAATTTTTTAAGTTCGCCAGTTGTGTATATCAAATAATGTTTCGGTTCCCGACTCGTTGAAATGGGTATCCGTCCATCTCTCGCCACCCAGGGAGTTTTCGTCCAACAACCAGACTCGCCACCAAGGAAACCACCGCTCGCCAATAACCAACTCGCCACCTAAGCGAAAAGTGTTTGATAGTGTCTGGTATGGCTTAAGGACACATACATACAATAAGTATTTTTTTCGACGTATGCCATTTCTTTTTAATAATGGAACACTTTTCATTTCCGCCCCCCCCCCCCCCCCGCGGCGGCGGCCCAACTTGCATGTTTTTTCGCCGGAAACAGACAGATATATTACCTGTATTTTGAGCATAAAAAATGCTGCGCTTCGTGTTTCCGCGGTAGACAATAAATGCCTTCTCAGTTTTCGCGTAGGAATTTCTACGTGTTTTAATAACTATATCGTTGTTGAGTTAAGCTTTGTACAGAGAACTAAAAAATGCTCGCAAACTTACGAATAAAACTACAACAGCTTTCGTTCCCAACGACGGCGTATTGTTATCCTGGAAAGAATTTGATCGGGGCGATTCGAACACGTGCTAGGCAAACCACTTCTGAGCCATTGAGCGCACGTCACGCAATCCAACGAAACAACGCTATAAATTGTATTTTCCCCAAGCTTCATCTAAACACTTGATTACCTTGATTCTAAAGCTTAACCTTTCTTCTCAAAATTGCTATCGTTCAGGCCGGTCTTTTGCATAAATTCTGTGGCTCCTGCTGCTCCTGTGTGGTTCCAGGGAGAGAAACTCTAATGTGCGTCGCAGAAAATATTGCGAACAGGAGTCCGTAAAGTTTAGAGGGAACGTGGCTTTTTTATGCGATTGGCCCATCTTTTATGAACGAACGCAAAGCAGGATGATGTTGATTTTAACTTCAATGCTTTATTGTGACTTCTAAATCACGCAAAAGGTCGCCAAACTGGCGACTAAACAAAAATCTTAGTCGCCAAGGAGAAAAAGTTAGTCGCATTGGCGACCATATTGGTCGCAATTTCGAGCCCTGTGATTACGTGACAATAGGGTCATAATACCAGCATGGTGCACACAAACAGTTTTGTCTTGTCAAGTCCTGCATTTTGTACTCAGTCTGCAGTTCTGCCATTTTTGTACTGACTGGACTTTCTCACGCACTTATTGAAGGAGCAAAAAGCTCAAGTATTTCTCATGCTCTCTCGGAGCTGTCCCTTCTGAGCTTAGCCATGGTAGCTAAAGAGCGTCATGCCCTTTAGGTCATTTATCAGAGAAAAGTCCACGTATACGGTGGTTAGTTTGCCCTGTGCAGATTCGCGGTATGGAATCCACGTAGGGTTTTTCCTATGGGAAGAAAAGCTTGGGTAGGATAAGCCTAAGTTTCACAACAACTGCAAAAGATCGGAAAAATAATTATGCTGGGTGTGTGCTTTCCTTCCTCGCATCGTATCTAATTCGTTTTTTATTTCTCTCTGCTTTTACCTAACCTGCTAAACAAGACCTCGCACACGTATTAGTGAATTTCAAACTCCCTAACATTTTCATGCTCCTAACAGCATCTACAACCCTGGTCAAACCGATCATGGGATAGGTATGAAAATTAAGAGAGAATATGCACTTTTTGTTATACATTAGCGCTGGATCGCACCTCGTAAGAAAAAGATTGGCAATGTTGTTTTAGTAACCCCTTGTCTTTTGCCCCCCCCCCCTTCCCGCCCCCGCCCCCCCACCCAGTTTCTCCTCCAAGCACTGCTGAGTCTACCGACAAATACCTTTACGGCTGACAGCAACATTGCATCGGACGGTGGAGGAGGTATCATATAACATCATTCTTTATGGTGGTTATTTCCGCCCTCTATGTCCTACAAGAGTCCTGGCCAGGGTTGTAGATAAATATTGACGAAGCTGCCAGCAAATGAAAGGACCCTTTGAAAAAGGAACTTACAGTCTTTCGCGTCAAAACCTGTGAACCCAGAGAAAATTTCTCGGAATGTTTATTGTTTCGGGAGAGCCATCAGATTTGGGGGCGAGCATGAAACCGCCAAAAGGACACCCACCAAAACGGAGACACGGATAGTTCACGACGTGACGCGAAACAAACAAGCTGGGCTTTTTCTTCTTACGCTAGGAATTTTTCACATTTTATCGTTTTTCAAATCCTGAAATGTTTCTTTCCTCGATTTTGGCTTTTGGTATCCCCGAAGAATAGATATGAATGACATTTTGCGGAAAAAGCGATGTTAAATCAAGATGACGTGATCAGTCGATTCAGACTGACCATGGCTAGACTGCGACGTCTGAAGAGCTAGAAAACATGAGCCAATCACAAGCAATGGTCCTCTGTGTTTGTTTCACGTGCAAGTTTAAAGAGTCTACCCATGGCGAGTTGGCTGTGATTGGTGGTTTTCGTTCCATTCCTTCTTTGCCAATTCCAGACATAGGAAAGATTCCCTTGCAAGTAGAGATCATGCCATTGTTCATCATCAAGCAGTGATCATTGACTAAAATCTGCCTTTTCCACCCACAGTAGTTTCCCAATTGCAGGTGTATTTGTAAGCAACTGAGGCTATTCTTGATAAGGCAGGCATCATCAGGAAAAGAAAAAGTAGACTGGCAGCTTGCAGTCTGTTTTGTCCTTACAGACCACTTCGAGAAACATGTGGTACTTTGGCATGTTTGGCAGACTAATCCTTTGTGGACGCGAGCCGGGTCTACAGTACTCGAAGAAACACCAAACCGAAGGGCCAAACAAAATTAAAGATGGAATGAAAAAAACGAGAATTAACATTACAAAGATGCCTTGAAGGTCTCTGCATAACCAGACAAACCCGTAAGTAATATTTTACCATGAAAATCACACCAACTATAGGAGGTTTCCTGTTTCTAGTCTGAAGGGTAACTCAACATTCATAGCTAACAGATTCGGCCAACCAATTGAGGCCTAGGAGCAATGCAAAACCTTTTAGAATAAAGTTTCATTAGTATAGCCTGAATTTGTAAATACTCAGTTGAAAACTTTGCTTATAATATTTTCGTTGATTCTTCTTACAGTCTGTGCTGTAAAACTGTGAACTCCAGAGAATTTCTGGAATGTTTATTGTTTCGCGTCCAATAAGATGCGAGATGAAACCGCAAATGAAACAGACAAATAGCAGCAGGCATCAGTTCACGACCTTGATATGCAACAACGAGCTGGCCTTTCCTCTACGAGAAATCTTCAATTTTCCCTTTGTATCTCTCTGAAGAAGCTATTTTTTTTACCACAGACCAACAACAGTCTCCAAATTGACCTAGAAGTGAGTGCAAATTGTGAAAATTTTATACAACGATTCAGGTTCGCGTCATGGGTAAAGGTTTCTCAGCTACAAAAAAATGCGAATCGAAAACCACCAATCACAGCCAACTAGCATGACCTTTTACACTGCACGTGAAACAAACACAGAGGAACATTGCTTGTGATTGGCTCATTTTTTCTAGCTCTCAGACGCGCTGTCTAGCCATGTCTGTCTGATCGACTGATCACGTCTTCTTGATTTAACATCGCTTTTTCCGCAAAATGTCATTCATATCTATTCTTCGGGGATACCAAAGCCAAATCGAGAAGAAACATTTCAGTATTTGAAAACGATAAAATTGAAAATTTCTCGTAGAAGAAAAGCCAGCTTGTTGTTTCGCGTCAAGTCGTGACTAATCAGTGTCTCCGTTTGGTGGGTGTCTTTTGCGGTTTCATCTCGCATCTGATTGTCTCGAAACAATAAAACATTCCAGAAATTTCTCTGGTGTTCACGGTTTGACGCGAAAGACTGTAAGTTTCCCTTTTTAAGGGTCCTTCATTGCTGCAGCTCGCATTCTATCTACAACCCTGGCCAAACTCTTATGGACATAGAGGGCGGAAATAACCCATAAAAATGATGTATTTCCCCCTCCCCCGATGCAATGTTGATGTCAGCCATTAAAGGTATTTTCGGTAGACTCAGCATTGCTTGGGGGAACGGGTGGGGGCGGGGGGAGGGGGGGGGCAAAAGAAATGGTTTAACTAAAACAACATTGCCAATCTTTTCTTAAGAGGTGGAGTTCAGAGCTAATTAACACAAGTGCATATTCTCTCTTAATTTTCATAACTATCCCATGATGTTTTGACCAGGGTTGTAGATGTCTGTTAGGAGCATGAAAATTTTATGGAGTTTGAAATTCACTTAATACGTGTGCCGGGTCCTTGTTTAGCAGGTTAGTAAAGCAGAGAAAATAAAAACGAATTAGATACGATGCGAGGAAAAGCACACACCACATAATTTTTTTCCGATTTTTGCAGTTGTTTGAAACTTAGCTTATCCTACCCAAGCTTTTCTTCCCATAGGAAAAACCCTACGTGGATTCCATACCGCGACAGCAAAACTAACCACCGTAATACGTGGACTTTTCTCTGATAATGACCTAAAGGCATGCCTCTTAGCTACCATGGCTAAGCTCAGAAGGCAAGCTCCAAGAGAGCATGGAAATACTTGAGCTTTTTGCTCCTTCAAAAGTGGTGAGAAATCAGTCAGTACAAAATGCAGACTGCAGACTGAGTACAAAATGCAGATATGACAAGAAAAACTGTTTGTGTCAACATTTGGTATTATGACCCTATTGTCACGTAATCACAGGGCTCGAAATTGCTACCAATATGGTCGCCAATGCGACTAACCTTTTTCTCCTTGGCGACTAAGATTTTTGTTTAGTCCCAGTTTGGCGACCTTTTGCGTGATTTAGAAGTACAATAAAGCATTGAAGTTAAAATCAACATCATCCTGCTTTGCGTTCGTCATAAAGAATGGGCCAAATCGCATAAAAAAGCCACGTTCCCTCTAAACTTACGGACTCCTGGTCGCAATATTTTCTGCGACGCATTAGAGTTTTCTCTCACCTGGAACCACACAGGAGCAGCAGGAGCCACAGAATTATGCAAAAGACCGCTGAACGATAGCAATTTTGGAAGAAAAGGTAAGCTTTAGAATCAAAGGTAATCAAGTGTTTAGATGAAGCTTGGGGAAAATTACAATTTATAGCGTTTGTTTCGTTTATTGCGTGACGTGCGCTCATGGCTCAGAAGTGGTTGCCTAGCACGTGTTTCGAAGTCGCCCCCGCTCAAATTTCTTTCCAGGATAACAATAGCCGCGTTGGGAACGAAAACGCTGTGTGTGTTTATTTCGTACGTTTGCGAGCATTTTTAGCTTCTCTGTACAAAGCTTAACTCAACAACGATATATTTATTAAAACTGTAGAAATTCTACGCGAAAACTGAGAAGTCATTTATTTCTACCGCGAAAACGAAGCCAGCATTTTTTAATGCTAAAATACAGTAATCTCTGTTTCGGGCGAAACATGCAAGTTGGGCGCCGCCGCGCGAAATGAAAAGTGTTACATTATTAAAAGAAATGGATAAGTCGAAAAAATACTTATTGTATGTATGTGTCCTAAGCCATACCAGACAATATCAAACACTTTCGCTTGGTGGCGAGTTGGTTATTGGCGAGGTGGTTTCTTGGTGGCGAGTTGGTTTGTGGCGAAACTCCCTGGTGGCGAGATGACCGGATACCCTTTTCAACGAGCGGAACCCGAACATTATTTTGATTATACAAACTGGCGACTTAAAATTTGCATCTGGCGACTATATTTCTTCAGTTAGTCGCCAAAAGGCGACCTAACGATTTTTTTGATTTCGAGGCCCTGAATCATCTTGCAATCTTTCGCATTCTCGGGGAATCTACTTAGCCTTTTATCTTGAATGTGCACCGCAAATAAAGTGAAAAGAATTCTTTCAATTCATTTTACACTTCGAGCATATTATACATAACAACCCTGGTATTGCAATTTGATCTACATACGACACATGACCTTCAAAGCATATGCAGTGGTCGTCCTTTTCTTCAGCTCCTGCCGATTCGCCAGCATGATCTGAAAGTGTGGTAAGTAGCAATTAAAAAACCTTTAAACGATTAGTATTCATAATGAAAGTGCTCTTACTTCCTAAAAGTGTTTAGGTTCCCTCATGTGAAGCTTGGTATTGTTACGAAAAATAATTGCATGACTTGGAGGGCTCGTGTATTGCTAATTGGAGTCTAGAATTTTCTTGCATATTAACAGGCCATTTTACAGTTGTGCTTAGTTACCTGGCCATGATGGCAGGGCCTTGTTTTTGATACAGACCTCTCAGCTTTTCTCATGTATATGCCAACTAGTTAGCATAAGAACAACGTACTTGATTTGCACAATAAAAGCAGTGAGGTCCTGTATCAAAACAAGGTCAACTCCAGCCTCGCTGCCATTCAGAGGCGAGGTCACTAAGCCGATAACTTGGTAGCGAATCACTGTGATTCAGCAATTCTTTTTTAGCCGTTTACATAAGATGTTGTAAATAGTTTAATATTGTAATGTTACTTTATTTAGTAGAGCCGGAAAGTTCAAGACAGGGTTCGAAATGAACTCTTTTAGGCAGGCGCCAACTAGCCTGTGTTACAGCCGCCCTCTCCCCGTAAAAAAATCGGAGGAGAGACTCTCCTCCGATTT
>JAHPZR010005211.1:57500-67500 GCA_019787425.1 Platygyra sinensis
GCATAGCGTAACCCCCAATTTTTGGGGTTTCAATTTCCGGTTTTTGTGGTTTTCGGTATGCCTACAAAAAAAATTCCTCAAAAAATTAAAAAGCGAATCTATCGAAATAAAGGGCATTTTCGTTCATTGCATATGTTGTTTGACTTGTGTAGAAAAAATGGAGGCGATCCATTTTCCACGAAAATTTGAGTGGTCGGTTCTTACACGGACACGCTCTTAAATCACTAATCGGCCGATGAATATTGAATTAAAATGGCCTTCTTGTTGTTTGCCTTCCTTGCGTGAGACAAAGACAAGCACAAATTTATCAATACTAACGATTAGCATACTAATTTACAGCAATCAAAAGCTTCGCACTCGCTACAGATTTGGCAGAGTCTCAACTGAATACAATACAAACCTCATAGAGGCGGATTTACGGAGGAAAACGAATATTTATTACGCTCTGAAACCAATTGACTAAGTGCTGATAGCACTACAACTTCAGTACGAGTGGTGGCTTACTGTACGTTGTCGGCGATACAACTGGACGTAAACAAGTCCACCGTTTCACAGGCAGTCCATAACACGGACGCCATAATTGGAAACATCACAGTGCTTACTCACGGGAAGTTTGCATTATGGGATACTAATTGTTTGATTAGGGAAAACAATATAAGTGTTTTTACATCACGTACTAACCGTTAATCAGCGATTAACTAATCTGCCCTCTAAATCGGGCTTTGAACAACGTTCTCAAATCCTCCGATTAGCTAACCCGGTGTTAGTGGTTTTAATCGACGATTAGGCTTAATCAGAGGTTAGGTTAATCGGGGTTTTGAACAACCGGGCCCAGAAGCATATGATCAAACTGATTTAAGAATCACCAACCACAGAAGACAATTCCACTGTTACTAGCGTCCTTTCATTTAAAACTCGAATCAAATGGCCTCTAGGTTAACCGCAACCACAAGTTTGCCGAGGGTATTTTGTCAACTCCTGCAATATTCAAGGCAACGTTCGAGCGTTCTGGTTCACAGGGCTGCTCTGATGACAAAAACTGACTTGACGTTACCAGTATTTTCTTTAAGATTTGTAGATTTCGCAATTCAATTCTGCTTCGCTTGTAAGTTTTCATTCTACTAGGAGTGACCGTCGTGTCAGGTTTGACAATGGTGTGATTTTCCTGGATCAATCGCAATTCTTTGCTACGCGTAGAAACCAATGAGATTGCTTCATTTTGTATAAATAATAGATTACGTCAAAAGCTTTACCTGTAGTTTGTTTCGTGATTATATAAAACCAATAGATTCCATATTGCCGTGCGTCTGCTCAGTGATAGATCACAGAAGACGTCAAAATGTGGTAAGAACATCAGTGACACACTCGGCTGTCGTCTCGTGTGCCACTTTTTTGTTCTAACCACATTTTGACGTCATCTGTGATTTATTACTGAACAGACACACGGCAACATGACGAGTACATTCGCAATAAAGAAATGCCACACGCTGTAATCTAATTATGTTCCCAAGAATATTTTCAGCCTGAAATCAGCAGAAAATAAGAATATGACCCAGCCCCAGTAACGGGCCGGAAAACAACATTTTTATATCAAAAAAAGTTTGCAATGTCCGACAGATCATGATGAGGTTCATCTACTAATGCTTTTTTGATACCTTCTGTGATTAGGTGAAACAAGTGCTGGTAAAAGCAGTGTCATCAATTTGATTCTCGGGGAAGATCTCCTGCCCTACGCACTATTAAGTACAACATCAACAATCTGCGAGCTGAAATACGGCGAGAAGCCAAAGATTGGCGTGCACTTTAAGCAAACCGGTTCAGAGACTCGTCAGCCAATGTTCCAGGAACTGGTAACTGATGGAAGAGAAACTTACAAGCAGCAGATCGAAAAATTTGTCAGCTTGAAGAGCGGTCGAGAAAAAGTACCTTACACGAAGATAGAGTTGTTCTTTCCGCACCCATTGTTTAAGGTAATATTATCATAACCCCATGATCAAATGAAAATGAGGTTTTAAAAATCTGGATCATTAGATATATACAATTCGAGAGTTGTTCATTGGCTTAGCCATCATCTATGAGCCATTGCTATACCTCCCAACTCAAATACGTTTTCTGATTGGAGGAGAACGTGTCACGTGTCATTGGTCAAAACTCAGGACGCCCGAGGGCGAACAAAACTTCATAACTCCCTAGGGAACAACTTTGGACTCGCACGTGATCAGGTCGAGCACCTTGAAACGGCGGCAAATTTGTGTGCCAGTCAGCCTGATGTCAAACTGCCATCGACGTCGGGCAACGTTTCTCCAGCACTAGCAATCATTATTCAAGGAAAGGGATTCATAATTGCAAAAGCATATCAGATTAATAAAGGGGAAAATTTGAACATTTTGTGTCTTCAAGTATTAAATTGGCGCCAAAATGAGTCGCCCAGCGTTCGGCAAACTCGCTCTTCGATCGCTGTCGCCAGGTAGGAAAATATAGTTGCGTCATTTACAACAAAATGCTGTTCCACCGTCAAATCAAACCAGTTAAGCATTAAAAGAAGGTAAAGCAACTTATTATTGTCTTTGCTTTTTGTGCTGCCAAGAAAAAGACTGTTATCGTGTCGTTTTGGTAGGATAGCTCGGATTCACTGCCGCTCCTACTGCAAGCACGGCCAGAGTTGGCGTCAATCAAATCATTTTTTTGCATTTTTCCTATTTTTGAGTTGAGAGGTATAACAAAACACTTAGTGACTGTCCCCTCAGGGAGCAGCGAATTTTATTTCCCTTCGACCCTCATGTTCCCCTCGCCCTTCGCCTCGGGGAGCATTGAGGTTCTTGGGGAAACAAAACTTACTGTTTCCCTTGGGGCCAGTCATATGCTAAGCGTACGCGTGAATTTTTTGGGGAGTTTTTTTATTTTCAGGCATGTACAGAAACTAAATATAAACATTGTACATTTATTCCCGGGAATCGTTACTGTGCCGCACTTGATATCTCACTCCTTCGCTGTGCGAGATATCAAGTTGTTCGAACACTCGAAGACTAATTCCATACGTACGCGCCTCCAGCTATTATTCTATTTAGACCAGGAAATGACGATGTATTATTCAATATATAAATTGTAAGTGGCGGCATACATGCCACGCGTTGATGGCACATTTGTGGCTTTACTTGTACGTCCGAGCATCACTTAGGATTCATTGTCTTTTTAGGAGGGTTGTTATGATAGTTGACAGCCCTGGAATTGGAGAAGTGACGTCATGAGTGAATTTGTCCTCAACTACTTGCCTCGTGCCTTCTGCTTCATGTATGTCATCAACAGTTACAACGCTGGAGGAATTCAGTCTGACAGGGTACGCGCTTATAAAATTAGGATTTCGCAAAACGAAAAGAAATTGACGTACGTTGCTTAAGTAATGTACAACAAGGTTCAAAATTAAACTGTCTTGATGCTCACAGTAATAAATAATTTCCTGTTTCTTTTTCCTCCAAGATGTTTTGATGACTGTCATCGTCACGCCCGGCCCTAAACTACAGACAAATTTTTTTTTTTTCGCAAAAGCTGTCATTTTGTTCTTTGAAACGTGAAAAAGCAAATTTTTGTTACCTTGTCAGTTCAGTTTTTTTTGCTTCACTCATAAATCTATAAATTCCCAATCTTGCCTCATTCCTTTCTCTCACCTTTTCAACTACGGACGCTTCCAATTACACATGCCACCGCTCATCATCCAGCCATCGATCCTCCTTTTTCAACTCCCAAGGGAAAAAACTGCCATTTTAGATCAGCAGAATCACCCGAAAAAATTACTACGGAACAAACGGCCGAGGATCAGGCGACTAATTACTCCTTTTTACATGGTTCTCTAAACTAAAACGTTTCTTAACTGTAGGAACGCGTAATTAATTTTAATCTTTAACCTTGTAGTTAATAAACAGTGATCCAGACTGAATTATCACTACCTTTGTCTGAATGAATTATCTTGTACACGTCTGTTGTGTTTACCTAAACAGCTTGAAAAGTTACTCACCTACGCTCAAACCTCAAGGAAAATGCAGAGGTGGACCTTGCACTATTTACTGGCTGTACCTTGTTTGTTGCTAACAAGTGGGATCTAAGATTGAAGAAGAAGAACGTGAGGAAGTAAAGAAAGCACTAAGCCCCCCCGCCCAACTCTCCAGAGAAGCTTCGTAACCTAAATCCGCGATCCGCAGATCGCGGTGCAATTTGTCATGCAAAAAACCTGCACAGTTGGCCCAGACGTATGGTGTTCATCACAGGAGATTTTGACGACTTAATTGGCAGGCATCAGTAAATCTTGTTATCTCACCCATGAAGAACCCCCAATCTTTCAAAGTATTACCGCGTGGAGAATATTAAAGGTGGCAAAAAAACAAAATAATAAACAAATTTAATTACTCGTTTGGTGTAATGCTCAGACTAGATGGAACCCTGAGCAGAATTTATTCTGATGTAAAATATATATGTTATAATCCATATTTGAACAGCGGTTGTAGATGAAAGTGAAGAAAGATCATCGCTGTTAATTTTCCAATCTAAGCAATTGGAAAGAAGAAGCCTGAAAATAATCAGGGCGTCAACGGGATTCGAACCCGTGACCTCCGCGATACCGGTGCGATGCTCTAACAACTGAGCTATGAAGCCACACATTGGAGCGAGGTCAATTTATTGAGTTCATATCTCCCGTGAGGAGTGAAATGATATGAAGCATATATGAAATAATCCATATTTGAACTGCGGATGTAGATGCGGTTGTCGATGTGTTTCCCCAAGCCTTGTGTTGGTGCTCTTCATGAATCGTCTCGTAGAATGGTAATTTAGCAATACACATTGTAGTTTCAGGGTACTGAAACTGAAGTTTTAATTTATCTATTGCAATTTAATGGCAACTTACCAAATAGAAAAACACAATAAAGAAATAGACAAAATGAAAAGGATAGTCCGTAAAAGATAAGTAAAGGTCTAAATTTTCTTGAAAGACGCTTAATGGCGATATAAACACCCTGAAGAGGGCAGTGATGCTGAAACGGCGGTTGCTTTATACCGCCATTAAGCGTCTTTCAAGAAATTTTAACCTTTACTTTGATTATTTTTTCGTGGAACGCTCGAAAACGGGGATTTGTAAAGTGAACTCCACTATAAGGACCAAAAAAACAAGCCATATAGTAAATAGCTTATTAACCACGAACGTTCTGTCTTTACGGGAAAATCTTATACCTTGGCCCCCCAGTTTTAGATTTCTCTGTAAAGACCTCACTCTCGGTTAAAACGTAGTAGTCAACTCATGTTTTAACGCGATTATCCAACAGAAAGCTTGAGGATCTTCTTGCACACGTCTCTCGTCAAATCAGAATATTACTGAAGTCAACAGAAATGTCACATCAAGAAACAGAGGAAAGGATCAGAAGAGTGATGAGCCGTATGGAGGAAATAAAAAGCTCTCAGGAACGTAGATTTGGTGAACTGAGTCAACATCAATCACAAACAATTCAAGACATCATAGCAAAGTTAGCGGCACACTTCAAATCTGAGGAAACCATCGAAAGCTTTTGCCATTGGTCTATTGATGAAGTACCCGCAGCCTCAACGACATGGAAAGAGACAAAAAGTGAAGCGCTAAAATTCGTTTCCGAGAGAACACACCAATTTGTTCAGCAATGGGAAGATGACGAACACGAATTTGCAATGGCTCAGGTTTCCCTGATCCAATATTGCATCGAAAAGTACGATGTAATGGCAGAGGAAATCCATAAAGCGGAAGAACAAGCTTTCCTTGACCAGAGCGAAGAACACGTTTCACTGGACGAAGACGTGACTCAAAGCAACTCCCAGGAAAGTACTGCGCCAACATGGCTTCGACAAGGCCTGGCATCTGTGGTGGTAAGTTCCCCTCAAGTTTTCAGTAAGCTCGTTACCACAATAAAAAAGATGACCCAACATAAAACTAAACTCGAAAGCTACAATGATGATCCATGCAGCTACATGTCAAAAGATCACGTAAATGCCTCAAAGTCGTTCTACTGAAGAGCGCCTGCTTCCTTTCATCAATACACAACTGGAAGACGCGGTGCAGTTTCTGAAACAGATCAAGGAGAAAATACCTCAACTAAGGGAAGGCAACGAACGGTTGTACCAGCAACTACTTAAAGACAAAAGAAGCAAGACTGAGATCAAGGAAGCATACGAACCTCTGAAGATACAGATCAAGTTATTGCAACGCAGCTTAACTGTCTACCATCTAAATGAGGTCAGGAAGTCGGATTTCACAGATGAAGAGTTGAAATGCGATGAAAAGTGGGGGTCCATTATTGGAAATGGCAGCTTCTCTACAGTTTACAGAGGTGTTCTTCATCGGAAAGGACATCCAGAAATTGAGGTTGCACTGAAGAGGTACAGAGATCCACTCACGACCAACAACGTATGGCATTTCGTTGTGGAGGAGCGAGCTTTAAGGTAAAACAATATCCTGAAAACGAAATCGTCAAGTTACGTTGTATAGATTGTAAATGCACACCTGATCCTACTCTTCGAATGAGTACATCACCATATAAGCTCTAACATGTGCTTTACGCCCACTCTCTGTGACATTAAGACATGTTCCTTGTACAAAATTATCCTGCCCTTTGGCTGTTGAGGATCAATTATAATATAATTTTCTAATACAAAACAACATATTGGGGGGAAGGCATTTGGCAGATCTCTTTTAGGGCAGCAAATTCTCTAAACTCACCCTTAACCCAAAGTTACATGACGGGAATATAAGACCGTTGACATAGCACTGTAGTTTTATTTAAACTCGTTTTCCAGATTCTTGTTCTTTCATTGCTGTTAAAATGAATTATCTTCCATCCTGGTCTTATCAGCAAGCCACTGGAGACGTCCAGATATTTTCGTATAAATGGAAAACTAAAAATTTTGCAATTTAGGTCTACGGCATAGGTTACTTGTACATCACGACTTAAATCAAATTGTAAGAAATGGAAGAGGTACAACTCCGAGTTTATTGCTGTAAGTTCTCTTTTTGCTAAGCTACGGGTTTATTTGAATTATTTTCCTTAGAGAACTGAGTCATCCTAACCTTGTGAAGTTTTATGGTACCAATCTTCAGCATGGTGGAAATGGAACAACAGTAATGATCATCCTGGAGCTATGCAGCTGTTCTCTCAGACACCACGTAATGTCTCATCCGAAGGAAGCTCCAGCATGATTGCCAAAGGGAGCAGTCGTAAAGAAGGTGTTAGGCTGGACTCTAAATATCTTAGATGCCTTGCGATACATTCATAATGAAGGATTTGTTCACCGGGACTTAAAATTGGACAACATTATGGTGAGTTCCTATCCGGGACAATGATTTTTCTTTATCTCGTGTCATGTTGATCAGTTCACTTTTCACATGATGATTTCCACGTCCACTTCTAGACATTTGGATTATATGGTTATCTGATTTAGCAGTTGCGAAAAAAGAATACACTACCAACACTTAAAGTATAACCAGCGAAATCATCTCGTAAGCGATGACATCCAGAGCTTTGGCATGACAGCAAACGCAATGCATCACATCAGTGCGTGCCTTCCTTGGGGCCGCCAAGTCACGTTCCTTTTCTATAATCGATATACCAGCTTTACAAACTCTGGTACATACAGACATTGACAAACAGGTTGGGAAAGAGATTAGACCTGAAACACTAACTTGAACGTAGTACTGCGTTAATCAGATGTGATTTCTAAAATGTATGTACCTTGTACTGATAGATATACTTATGTTTTGTGTAGCTGGCACCCAACGGAAGGGCAAAAATTGCAGACGTGGGGGTTGCCAGGCATGAAAAGGAAGGAACTGGTACGATTTTCAGCACTCCGATGTACTTAGCCCCTGAAGTCTTTGAAACCCGACTCTACAACAGCAAGGCCGATATGTACAGTCTTGGATACGTGCTTTGGGAGCTATGGTACGGTGAGACGGCGTTTAGAGACGCCATCGACAGGAGAACAGAATACAAGGTCCTGGACGACGTGGTGAAGCAAGACCTTCGACCCACCCACATTGAAGGAACGCAACTTCCGTGGGGGAATTGGCAACATGTCATGGCATCGTGTTGGAAAAAAGACCCAGAGCTAAGATTGACAGCCCAAAAGGGATGGGAACAGCTGCAGAATCGTGAAGACTTTCAAGAGAGTAGATCACCACCTCCATCACCACCTACCAAGCCTTCATCACTATCATCACCACCTCTACCCCCGAGGCCTTCAACGCTATCACCGCCATTACTACCTCCGAAGTCTTCATCGCTACGACAAGAGCCCCCAACAAAACCACCGCCTACTGAGCAATCATCACGATCACCACCACCACAGCCTCCGAAGTCTTCATTGCTACGACGAGGGCCCCCAACGAAACCAAAGCCAAAGCCAAAGCCAAAGCCAAAAATGCCCGAAGGGACTTTTGTTTTATACCATCGTGAAACCGAAGACGGGAACGTGCATTTTGAGTAAAAAAAGGAAGCAGGAAATGACATTACGATTACATCTACATGTTTTCTTATCTTTGCATTATGACTTGCAGACTTCAAGGCTTAACTCCAGAAGAATGGAATAACACACGTGAAAGAAGAAGCAAGAATCGCAACGTTAGCACAAAACAAGTTTGAATTTATTTCCTACTAACAAAATGTCCGAGCATATGTTACTTATAAATTGTCAGTTAGTCTGACAAGTGATAAGTATGACAGTACTTAGTTGCAGAGTTTGCCTAACTTTCGCGGAACACGTTAACCTTCTGTAAAGGGAAGGTGTTTTTAATAAATACAGTGGTAAGGTTTCCTAACAAAGACGGTATACTCAAGTAAATTTAGGCAAGGGTCACAAGTTATTCACCCGAAAAGTTAGGGGTAGTCTATCTTTTGAGGCTTCAGTTGTAGCAGCATGAAACTTTGCCGGGTAGAAAGGGTTTCAATTTTTGACAATTTAGCATGTCAAAAATATGCAAATTAGCTTACGTGACCTCTTGACGCCAAAAAATCTACTTTGTCAAATGGGAACACTTTTCTTAATTCCTTAAACTTTGGTGTTTGTTTCGTGATTTTAAGGCCAGTAGACACGTCTTTTCTGCGCTTGGAAAATAAGATGTTGAAAAGAAACTTTTAAAAAAGCAATCACTTTTATCAGGGGACTGAGTAATAGCAGAAGAAACAGTTTATTTCCAAAATCAATGAAATATTTAACAATTGCCAAGCATAGTTCTTTTGCTGTTGTCATTAGGACGTGTCCTGTACCAGTTCAGTTGAAACCTTCGTTTTGCAGACTGTTCCCATTTTTGCTTTAAAAAATTTCCCTTTTTTGGCCGTATTAAGTCACGTGGCCTAATTTGCATACATTTGACAAGTCAAAACTAAGAACTTTAGAAGATTTATTTGTCTACCAAGAGTGTATGTTATTATGAAGAAAGCCTCGGAAGGTACACCACCCCCAACTTTTTTTGGGAAAGTAACTGCTGACCCATGCCTTAATTTTCCTGAGTACCGATCTCATAACAGACTGGTTATGGAGCCAAATCTTGACATGGTATTAGTATAGGGCGCACCACGGTTTCCTTTTGTTGCTGTGATGTCCGATTACTTTGCTGTGGTATCGCTGTGGAATAAATTAACTTGATCTAAAATTGATGTGGAATACATTAACGGGAGTGATGTCATAAGTTATTGTCTCGTATTCGTAAATAAATTGCTGTGGAATTGGCAATTGCAGAAACGTGAAAGGACTGGGAAAGAGCATGGCTGTTTTCCGTTTGTTTGAAAAACTAAGATATTCAAATGAAAGATCAACTAAATTTGAGAGTCTTAACCAACAATAGAAGTATTTGGAGGAGGAAAATGGCTAAATGGTAGCTTTTCAAATATCATCTAAAATAGAGAGTTTGTATGGATTGGGCAGACAAGCCACAAAATTATATATAATTTTTCACGTTGTTTTTGTAAGATAGTTTTGTGCTTGTATGTAG
>JAHPZR010005213.1:0-18022 GCA_019787425.1 Platygyra sinensis
TTTGGTGATGATGATTTTTGATGCTACGACTAGTGTTTTACTTATGATACTTACAGTAGCAGTTTGCCTTGTAATTATTTCGAATTCGTTTGCTTGGATCAAGATTTACCAAGTTATTGGACTTCACCAAGCTCAGATTCAAGATCAGATGGCTTTTGCTACGCAATCATTTAACATGACAAGATTCAGAAATTCTGCCATAAACACTTTGCTCGTGTTAATCATCGTTCTTGCGTGTTATACTCCATTTCTCATTGCTAACATTTTTCTTACTGTCAACTTTAATCCTTTAAATGTTGTTTTTCTCGAGATCAGTCACACAATTGTTCTCCTAAATTCTTCGCTCTATCCATTCGTGTGCTTTTGGCGACAGCGTGATCTTCGTGCTCAAGCTAAACAGCTTGTGATGAAGTTTTGCTGTCAAACACAATTACAGTGAGAGCTCTGCCAAGCAATCTTGCTTTGTTCAAAATTACTGCAAGTTTAAGACATTAAAAACATTTGACACATAAGTTTTTGGAAAATAACTTAAAATCACGCGTTTATAAACTGCACAAAATAAAGTCAGTTCTTGCTATAGGCTAGATGAATTAACAGTACAATATTTTGATTCTTCAACCACCCCTTAAATTGCTTTTCAAATGTCAAGTTTACTAGAACAGTAAGTGAAGACGAAGAGTCTGGGAAATAATTTAAGACCGCGCGGAAGCAATGAAAATTTAAAGGAAGAGGGTCTAGACCGTGGTGTTGTAGTGTCAATAATACTTACGTTTTATAGCGATTGTTCAGCTGTCAGTTAACATTTCGGTTATCACTAATTTTTGCACTTCTCGGATCTTAGCTGTCTGTTGAAAACGGTCCCTTTCTCCGGCAGTAGGGATCATTTCAATTTTTTCTTTTACTTCTTCAAAAAGACCCTTTTAGTGAAGTGTTTTTTTAAAAAGGAAGTTCATATCTTTTGTGAAATTTAGGAAAGTTCGTAAAACCACCCAATCGAACAGGATGGTCGATAAAATTTATGCAAAACAATAAAGCTAGTCTTGACAACGGGATATTTTTCTCTTCTGTTACCATGCATCGGGGGGCTCTCATCACTTTTTCAGCCGTCTCTGAGGATCAGAGATATATATCTCAGATAGCAGTCAACGTTGACCATTATTACAGCTATGTCGTTACTTAAGCTAAAAGATCGATCTCTGAATAAATTATTCTTCCACGTGGACGAAGGTGAAGTTTCCGTAACACAAGTCATACGGCATTACATACGGCACGTGTATATTGTAATCAGTATTTATGCAAACAGAACAAAACGTTTAAAGTTTAAAAACGGCAATGTCGCCAACGTCTTTTATGTTTGTATCAACTGTGAGCACTACAACAAAAGAAAGAGAGTGCGTCAGTCATAACAACAGGAACGTGAATATTGCTATATATTTTCAATTTTGCTTTGTTGTACATCACATGTACACCGCAGTCAATGTTATGCCAGACTTGTTCGTTAAGCATTTATTAAAATAACAAAAGCAGTATACCGTACATGATGTGTCATAGCAGTGCTTTTCTAGTGAATATCTGTACTTGTTGGCTCGACGCAAATAAACGCCGGGACCTCGAACAAACGCCCCCGGCGTCTACTTAAAAATTAGCAGTTGTGACCCGGCGTTTAAACGAGGCCGGCGTTTAATCGGGGTCCGGTGTTTAATCGAGAAAATACGGTAAAACACTAATTATATCAAGTAAATGGAGAAAGCTACATTTATGTTCCGTGTACCTGTACCTTATTTTTATAGGATTGATTAACTTTCCAATTAACTTTCAATACTCCCAATCAACAATTTTGCCGTTTTATTCGAGTACCTTTCCTAGACTTACCAATTCATCCATGAGCTGGCTTACAGGGGCCTTTGATTTTATAACCTTATTTACCTTAATCACCTTACACCTGACAGCAGATGTTCTTTAATATTCGATTCACAGCCGTGCGGATACCCTGATGACGCCAGCAATATACAAGAGGGTTCAGTGACGAATTCAACACAAAAGCGGTGTAACTGAAAAAAAAGCAACCTAAAACCACTCTTATTCAAGTTAATTGTCAGGCGTACTGTAGATATGAAAAGGAGGAGATAGCACAGCAAGTAGGCAAACATAAGAAACATGCAGTTACTCGCGGATTTTTTAAACTTTACCATGTTAAAATGCTGCTCTTGTACTTGGGCTTGGCATTAAATTTGTGCTTTGTGACGCCTTATGACCTGGTAAATTCTAATCCATACAAAAAGTGAGATTAAAAAGCACAAGGATTCTACAACAATTAATTAATTTCGCGATATCTTAGATGCAAATAGACAGCAAGATATCTGTCAATACTTAGAGTTGTCAAAGTGAAAAGTGCAACTTTACTGGAGAAAATGTTCAGAAAGACAGCTGCCTTATCCAATGCACATGATCTCAGGCCATCGTTAGTGTAGATAAGAAACTGAAGTGTGATGAAAACTGGCTGAGCGACGCAAGCCACGCACAAATCAGACAAAGCCAAACCAAACAGCAAAGTATACGACGGCAAATGAAGCGAAGATGTCCGCCATATGGCAGCCAAGACCAATAAATTCTCAAACGTGGCTATTATGCTGAGCAGTATATTAAATGAAATGTTGACAAGGAGCCATACAAGGTATTCACGGACTGAATCACGAAGGGTTCCATGGCAAATCACCTCTTGTAAGCTACACGATGTGTTGGTAGACACAGACATTTTCTCGTAAAGAATAATTTTTTCTTTTCGTTTTCTGTTCACCCAGTTCCTCGTAATTATTTTGGCCCTCAGTCTGTGGTAGTCCTTCGCGAGGATTCTTTTCCTTCTCAGTTAACCACCCTGATTTCTTTTTAAGCTTGCTTTTACGTCCGTTCACTTTCAGGGAAGCAAGTGAGAATTTCTCTGCAACTTCCCTTAAGTAATAAGTGTAAATCACTAACATTATTTGCCCAGCTTTACGATATCCCACATAAGTGCATACTGCTTTTCATGCGTTTTGATTGGTTAATGAACTCGGAGATGATTACAATGCAAAGTGCTATTCACCTTCAAGCAGAGATTTAAAAAAAATTATAGACCGTTTGCCGGATTGTTGTCAGAATAAAAAAAAAATGTCTTGTCCACTAGTTATTCAGCCAGTTTGGTACATAAAACTGAGCCATTATTCACCTCCGTCTCGATGAATAATTATTAACTTCTACTCTTTGAGATTTTCTCCGTCAAATACGAATTATCTTTTACCTAAGAAATATATTGTGCAGGGTTGGGAAATTAAGGCTCTTACGAAAGAAAGGTGGACTTTTGATAAAAAAAAATCCATTCAAATTCAAATAAGTCGTAATGTAAAATTGATTAGTTGATTTAATGAGCGAGACATCAATCTACATTGAAAGTAAATTGAGTTGCACAAGAAGAAGCGAACAGCAATATAATCGCCTTAAGAGATTAAAATGATTGAAAATTGGAAAATTTCAGGTTTGATAGTTATTAAATTTTGTCCATTAATTAACAGAAATAATTACCCGGAGTCATGATATAATTTGAAGGAGAGAGATGTGAAATTGTAGTTAATAACTTATCATAGTTGTGTAAACATTATATGGAAGTAATTATTTAGGCTTTATCGTGCGCTCTTCAGTTGTAAAGGCGATTTTTTGGAAGCAGCTTTGGTCAAGACAGCGCTAAATTAACCTGCGCTTGGACTACTTTTTCTCACCGACGACTATGACTGAGTTACTTGGTAAAAATGCTGAAGATAGAACATTCTAGTTGTAACTGACGGTGACAGAAGCTTGACTGTCGAAACATGAATTTAAATCTGAAAAGCGTTGTCTCTTTTTTTGAAAAATTGTAATTAGTTTTGATCAATTTACATGACGGGGGAGCAAAATTTAACAAAAGAGAAATCAGACATTTTCGATTCGACATGCAAGTCCATAACCCATCGCAACGTATTTTATAGATTCAGTACTAACGCGTATTTAGTGATTTTTAAAATCAAAATTAGACTATTATTTAGGTTTCATTAATAGAAATATATGTACTAGGTTTTGATTTTTCGATGTCACGCTTCTGATAGTGCGTCATTGATTTAAAACCTCATAGGACAAGCGAAAATTGACTGGAATACAAGTATAAATCATGTTTCTTGGACCATAAAGAGTGTGTTTTACCTATATTCTAAACACGCGAATCAAACGAATTTAAGTACCCACCATGGCACCGACTATTCGTTTCTCTGCCATAGCACTTTTTTTTAAACAACTTATATTCAGGTTTTTACGCTTTATATTTGTTAGTACAGTACATTTATCTCCACAGTAAATGTTACTTAAAGTCCTTTTAATTTGGCTGGCATCTTAAATGAAAGATCTTCTGAACTCTTAATTCTTGTTTTATGCAACCGTAATAATTTCATTTCTTTTTTCATTGGACTTACATCCGAATCACTTTGCAATAATAATTAATTGTTTATTTATATTTTTCAGACAGGGACGTTAGGTTTGTTAGTATTAGCGAGTTCAAGCAATGACCATAACGACACAATTAAAAATGAATTTTACATTTTATATTTTACCCGGGCTTCGACTTAATTTTCAATTGCATGAATCTGTTCAGTCCGCCGATTGCCCCCCAAAACCTGTTCCTACTATCTGCATTATTCCAAAAGGAAATACGAAAGTTAGCCGTTGTGAAACACGGTCTCCAAAATATACAGAACTTGGTCATTATACGTTGTTGTTTTGCAGTGGAGGACAAAAACAAACGAGCAAAGATTTATAACTTACGTGCACAGCCAATTTCCTGTCTAGTAAACCTTTCATTTGGTGACTTTCTCGTTGCGTTGCCGTCGTAATTTGCATAAGATCCCAAAAGAACACTAACCTAGGTATACCCTCTTCAATCCATCCAGCTCTGTCTCCGCCCATCTCCCCATCATTACATCTGGGCCGGGTTGTTCGAAAGCCGGTTAACGTTAACGCAGGATTAAACGTTAACCGAGGCATTATTTTTTCATGTTTAAAAAATATGTTTTCACCCCCTAACGTTTGGTGTAGTCTGAGATTACCACGGCTCAAAACTGAAGAGCAAACGATATAAACAGATTACCTAACCAAAAAGTTACAAAACTCAAATCAAAATTCTCGCTAACCCTGGCCGGGTTAGCTTAATCGGGCTTTGAACAACCAGGCCCTGATGTACATATCACATCAGCTCATGTCGGTTGATTCACTAAAGCTGCTAACATGCACGACTCTCACTTAAAAGCACAAGACACTGCTATTAAGTATGTTGTAAGTTAGTTTTGATCACTGTAAATTTTTGATTAAACTAGCTAATATGTAGTTCGTTTGTCAGGCAGATTGATTAGCTCTTTTTTTTACAATTAATCCGTAGTCAATATTTTTTATTGAAAAGGTAGCAATTAAAAAAAAGGTAAACAACTCAAGGACTGAAGCAAAAACAAAATGCACACAGAGTTAAATTTAAAGATTTAGGACGTTCGCGCCCATTGCTACTGCGCATCTCTAGTATACACCCTATATATGACGTGGCGCATGCCGCGTCATTTATTTCAAGCGCGCGCAATTAATGAGTTGAAACTCAACAAAATATGGAGCTGATGACCTTTGCGTTAACTTGGTGTGTGAATATTTTTGTTGGATGCTCCGTGACCACCACTTTTTTTTCGGCAGATCACTTCCTTTTCTGATTCTTTCCATTATACTAAAAAAAAAAACAAAATCTGTACGTGGGAAGTTTTAATTATTCCTCGTTTATTATATGGCTAGTGTTTGTAGCCGATATAGCGCGCGCTCTGATTGGCTAAGTGCAGCTTCACGCCAGGGCATTAGTCTCCCGCAATGCCCACGGGCCGATTATGGATTTTGCAAATTAGGAAAGGAAAAACACGAAAGGTTATATCCTAAGCTAGACCATATTTGCTTTATTTACATTGAAAATCGTTGTGATACGAGACGATGAGTGACGATTAACATTCAAAAAGTTAATTATATTACTATTTTAAGGAAAAATAAGTTACATCGGCAAATTACGAACGAGTTAATCGGTCAGGAAGAAATTGAAATATTCATACCTTAAAGAGCAAAGCCACTAAAGGAAAGGAAAACTGCCAGTGCAATGAAAACATTTAAGCGATATTTGTCCTCAATAAACAAAGGAAGAATAGTAGAAGTTTTAGACTTACCGGCTGCTGACCTTGACCACTTATTGGCAAGTTTTTGTTATAGATATCGGAAAACGGATGGCGATGATTATGAACCTGACACCCTGTCGGGTTTGTAGCGAAGTATACAGAGGTTCCTTTCCGAGGCAGGTCTCCTTTCACTCTCCTTTAACCATTCAAAAGACAATTGATGACGCCAGAGCAGAACAGCAGTCAACATCAACAAATCCTCTTTCTGTAACACAACCCAGTTTAAACATCTTCAAGGACCATCGGATTTAAACAGCCGAGCGGTTCTATTTTCCGGTGTGGATATTCGCAGCATCTCTGAGCGCCAGTTCAAGATCTTCAACGGCCCAGTAACTATAATCCAGCAAACTTAGAAAAGGCGAAGAGTTTTCATCGAAAGCGACGACGAAGAGTAGTGCTGATAAGATTCTGTTTAAATTTTATTTTCTTTTACCGACACGGCCGCGGGCGCACGGCTTTTGAGCAAGTCTGAAGCACAGTCTTTTCTGAAGGAATTGACGTTTGGCAGTTGATTCTTGAGAATGTCGATGAAATCTCTTTCGTCATATAGTAACACAACTGTATTAAAATGCTTTTTACGGCCGTATTGATCATTGATTTCCAAAAAGAAATATATTTTCTTGACGGAGTACGCGTTATTTCGTTGAATTCTGTTGGTTTGGAAAGACGAATGAATAGATAAGCGCGCGCATTCCCGCGCGCATTACCGGATGTGAAGTAACGACTTCCCCAGTCGAATTTAGATTTTTTCTTTCTTTAAAACCGTTTTAGCCATTTAATAAACAACTTAATAACCGAGAGTGAGGTCGTTACGGGAAAATCTCAAACCTCGGCCCACCGTATTGACCTCGCTATCGCTCGGTCAATACGGCAAGGCCTCAGTTTGAGATTTTCCCGTAACGACCTCACTCTCGGTTATTAAGTAGTCAATACTATTCAAATAGGGTCGAAATGGTACATGGATACAGGTGTGCGTGACTTAGAAGTTGCATTTTTTAAGGCTAATTCTACCTAATTTTATGCCGACATCTGTAGCAAAGATCTATCAAATAGGCCTATATATGCTGTGTTAAACACACATAACTTAGATTTGATTCGTCAACTTAAATATATGCCGATAGTAATACATCCGGCCAGAATCGCCTCGAGTGACCGGAAATCCAAGAATTGCCATGGTCTGTGATACGCCTTATCTTCAAAACGGGATCGGTGTCTCCCGATTTTTTTTTTTTTACGTTTTCAATCTAATCTTATCATTTTCTACCTCCAGTCAAAGTTTTAAAAAAATCTGTGCCTGGGAAGTTTTGAACGCGAGCGTCCTTAAGTAAGATCAAAATTGAGCTAAAACACAAACAAATTTCCAAAACCTCAAATCGGTCGAACTAGTTTATGTGCTAATTTATTAGTAAAAAGGTTCGTGTAAATTTGTAATAAGATACTGAATTTGTTGGCAGTGAGGTCTAAATAAATTTTTGGCGAAACCTGTGATTCTCCTTTTTTATTTTTCCAAAAAAAGGGAAATAACGCTATAAGTTGATTTATGACTATTCATATGTGACTTAGTTGTATGGTTTGCCGTTCAGTTTGGTGTTAGTGTTGTTGTTAGGCAGGTTAAGTATCCACCCCTTTAGAATTCAAGAATGTACCCTTTTTGGTGATAGACAGTGACGACAATTTCGAAAATTTATCGTTGTCGCATTGAAGTATAACTAATTTTAACACGAAGAGGGCTTGAGCCATTTTTTTTTCACTAGTCTCTTGCTTTTTCACTGTTTCGATAGTTTTATATTTAGCGTTATTTCCTTTAACCTAAGCAAAAGCTGCATACTCTCTTAAACTCTAGACGTCTGTTAAAATGTTAATCGTATCTACAACAAATTTCTCAATCATAATTGTTTCTCCAAACGCCTATTTGTTGCGTAGTAGACAGACGATCACGTGGGTATCCAATTCAGTAATTATCCACAACAACTTGGATACCTGTAATTGGATACCTACCCTATTCCGACGTCAATTATTCGCGCTTTAATCAGGGGGAATCGTTCTTCATGTTTCCCAAAGTTTTTACAACTAATGGAAAGCGCTACTGGATTTTCGGCTCAAAAAACGTTTTTAAAGCATACATTTTTTTTAATTCCGAAATTTGTTATAGATTCAGTTAATCAGTTGTAAAGTTCAGGGAGTAACCGTGCATGTAATTTCAAATCGACCGTGCTAGGCTCGCCCTATGGTTATTTGGGGCAGCTAGTACTCATCTATATTTTTGTTGACTTATATTGTTTGTTACTATTGTATTATGTTGGGTACAAATAAAGTTGTTGTTGTTGTTGTTGTTGTTAGCACGTGACCGATCATAACTCGCGCTCTTACTAAATTTTTGAAATTTATGTTCTGAAATTTTTGAATAGTATAGTACTCCATACGATCCAGATGATATTTGAAAGAACTTAGCTGTAAGATTAGATGACTGTGTCAAAATGTGTTTCTGTAAGGAACAAGTTAATCTGGAATGCTCTCTTCAGGGTTCTCATCCTTTTTTCCAGGAAACAGCTTGTGATAAATCTTTCTGAAACCATAGTCCAGGAATGCACATAAAGTTAGATAGCTTGCTCCCAGCAAGAGACCCCCGTTGCCACCAAGAGTTGCTGAAACAATAAAATATCCTAATTACATCATTTACATCATGATACTGTGTTACATTCAACATTAATTTGATAGTTTTTATTTAGTTTTCATGTCATATTCTTTATCTTATGCTTAGACTACACGAGCCGATCTTTGCAAGCTTTTCCCCGAATAAAATACAACAGAATCGTCGTGCCTTTAAAAAAGCAAAAGAAAGGAAAGATGCCAACCGTGAAGTCACGGTAAGTTGTATCCAATTTTGAAAAGAATGTCTATTGCACGCCCTTTGGCTTCTTTAAGTGATGGTGATTTGATCGCATGAGCTACTGAAAATGGCGGTCAAGACAAGACATTGACAACAAAAACAAACTTCAACGACATTAACTTAACTGAAAAATAATGATACTGTAATGACAATAATAAAGCAAACAGAAAGAACGTTAGTGCTCAGGCCTAGGCGTCCTGGGGAAGGGGCTAGGGGTTGAATTTCCTCTCCTTTCAGGTTTATCAACGTTTGAAAAGGAAATCAGTTATGTGACACCGATACATTCGGTAGCTGTTTTTTTAACTTCTTCAAACATGTTTTGTCAACCGTTTTTGGTTTTACAGTCAAACCGGATGTTGTTTTGATGAGAACTATGTAAAATTCCGCCGGAACATTGGTATTTTGGTTGACAGTTTGAGTCGAGCAAGTTGCTACCAGCGCGAGCAAGTTGCTCAGTTCATTTCGTTGAGATTTTCCAAAACATTTTAAGTGTTACTTCAGTATTTTTGAAGACAGGTTTGCGCCGGAGTTTTAACGTGCCTAACGTGGTGCCATGGATAAGCACTGCATTAGAACTACCAAGATATTCTCGATCGCGTGAAATAATCTGTACCGTTTGCTGCCGTTGTTTTGAAATGTTATGGCAGTCAATATTGTTGCTAATTCGTTGGCTATCGAAATTCAAAGGAACCATAAGTTACCTGCTTGCATTGTAAAATTATATGAAAACCGGCGACGGGACTGCAACTGCTGCGTTCATATGTCCGTAAATACACATCGAGTTTACGGTTGTCAATGTTAGATACCGTTTGAGGCGATAATCCAACTTCTTCTGCGATTTGTGCCTGTTTTGAACTGAACAGACGTCCACTGGGCAGTTATTTTCTCTTTTTAAGCCTCATGATACGATTATAATGTATGTTAGCCATCATAAGCCACAGTAAGAATTTCGAGTCGCAAACTGCTTTTCAAATGATTTTTGAAAACGGCACGAAAGCGATAGCAACTTGCTTGCGCAGGTTGCAACTTGCTCGACTCAAACTGTCCATCAAAATTTCAGTCAAAGTTCCCATCAAAAGAACATCCGGTTTGACTGTAAACTCTTGTCGACTTCATTTTGAAAATGTCAAAAGAACTGCATTTTGACATGCCGGTGAGGCGAAATTTTGTCTTTTGAAATAAATCAATCATTCGGTTTTTTTCTCAGTTTCCTGTACAACCTTATAGACCCTTTGCATAAATGGCGCCTAAATTTGAATAACAGTACTTGGTACATCCTTAGCCTCACATTCATGTTTTAAGACAAAGGAAATTTCACATGAATGTGAGGCTAAGGATGTACCAAGTATTGTTATTCAAATTCAGGCGCCATTTATGCAAAGGGTCTATAGACCTAGTACATTTTAAATTTTACTTTAGCTCGGACTAACTCTCCATCAAACTGCACACTAGCTTTTCAGACCTTTTGGAAGAATCCTAAACTCCAAGATAGTGGACCTTAGATGGCGCGGAGATTACAACGCCAAATTAAGTGCCGTGTTACGTCATTTGGTGCAAAAAAAAAAACAACAACAAAACAACAACAATGATTCGGCCGTATCGGATTAAGAGCCTTATATTAATAAAACAAATCTTGCTATGTCTTATAACAACCGAAATTGACGTTCTAGTGACACCCAATCCTACCTCCCGTACCACGTGGGTGCCCGATCAAGGAGGTGAGTGGAGGGAAGCGAGTTTGAGACTTTCAACTATAACCGTGTTGCAATTAGACTTAAAGTAGTTTTGATACTTACCTGTCAGCTCCCAGAATTTAAACGTTGGAATTTGTTCCCATTCTTCATAGTTCAGGTCGTTGAAATAGATGTCCAAAGAAACGATGTTTTCACTTTGGGAAACAGGGAAACAAGACAAGAAACAAAAGGCAATTGCAAAATATCACATTAAAGATAAGGTAACAACGTTGGTTAGTTGATTGTTTTAAGTACGTTCTTGCTTCCTTGCTACTCAAATTTGATTCTATGACAAGATATCAAAAAATTAAAATTAGATATAACCATCTGGCGAACTTTTGCCCCGTTCCGTCATTACTATTTTTCCCCATGGTTTTGTCCTGTTTTGTCTTGTTTTGTTTTTTGTTTTTGTTTTTTCATTCACGTTATTGCAAGCAAACAAAGGACATTATAGCAAGCTCCAGGCCAATTTTGCCCCTTAAACAAAAGATAACTTCTATTATAACACTGTCATCTTTCGTACTTGCACGATCCTTTTGCTTCAAGACTAATAAAATTTTAATCCCAGTAATTTTCTGAGTTACTGGAGTCCCTCCATTTCATCTATCGAGGATGAAAGACCAAAAGTAGGAGGCACGGTCTGGTTATAGCCGGGATGTTGCTTGTTTCTCGACAGGGTTCAAGAATGCAATCCGGGAAAGGAGTTGCATTACTCCGAGTCTATCTAAAGCCTTCAAGAGGGCACACCAGGAAATAAGTGTTGTAGAGGCTATTTGAAAAGTGACCCATTAGTAGGCACTTACTCTATGTACTCATCCCTCTCTCGTTTCGTCATTTTTAGTAATGTGTGATATGTCTGATTTAATGCTGAAGACGCTACCATCTTCTGAGTATCATTTAGGAACGACAAGAGATAATCAGCAAATACATCCCTCTGAAGACCGGCGTATGACAAGAATGTGTCGTACTCTATGTGCAGGCATGGCTGGGGACAATCTTCCTCACATTTACGTGCCTCCTTGGACGACTTAAATTCTTCTGCAAATGGTAAAGAAACCTTGTAAATAGGTCGTTATTATATATGAAAATCAAAGTGCTAAGTATGAGGCGTATAACGTTTCAGGGTGTGTTGGAAAGCCCCGACAAATTATCATTTTGCGATACTCTAACCTGGGTGTTGTTATTCATGACATGGTAATAAGTCATGGAAAATCGTTCAGGCCGGGGCAAGCCGAAAATCAAATAGAATAGGATAGAATAGAATAAGACTGATAGGATAGAATAGGATAGGATAAGATAGGACATGATAGGATAGGACATGATAGGATAGGATAGAATAGAATAGAATAGACGGAAAGGAAAGGAATAGAAAAAAAAAGAATGGAAGAGAAAAGAGAAGAAAAGAGAAGCAAAATGTAAGTTGAAGCAAACCAGTTACATTAAACGAACTTAAATTGTTCTTGTTTGCTATATAATAAACATCTTATTAACCGAGCTTAGTCGGTTTGTAAGGGAGAATCTTGATATCGGTCGTGTGTACAGATCTCACTACCACTGTATTTACGACCTCGGTCAAGATTCTCCCATACAGGCCTCGTGCTCGGTTAATAAGAGCTAATTAATAACTTTGCGCTAAAAGGGAAACTTAAACCACAAACAACTCCATCGAAACCAAGAACTTCATAAAAATAGTGTGATTAATTAAGAATGATTATTGTAAATAAAGGAAAAACAAAGTTTGCCTTAATTAGCTTGCAATTGACTGGAACATAACTTAAAGGTCGCTTACCAAGCGTGGGAAACACACAAAGCACTGTATCGTTAGGAGCGCAAACTTGAGCTTTGGCTAATGAAGACAAATGGGAATAAATATAAACAATGGCAAAATATCAGACACATTTTATTTCTCTAGTTTGACTAATCTGTTGTACACTGCTTATCCCACTTTTTATTTCAGACCATACCATTTTTTGTTGATTGCACTTATTCCTATTGTCCAAATCTTTTTGTTTCTTGAATCAGATTAAATTACAGACGATAATACATGAAATAATTAACAATTATTATTCATTTAAAATATTTCCCCGTTTCTGATTGGTCAGTTAAAACTATACGCATAATTCACCATAACCAGCTGCTGTTGATTAAATATTGAACCAAAGTCGTCAAAAGTGCAGCCCGCTGCAAATTATTGAACCGTTGAGCGAGAAAACCTGAGGACGACGTTGTTTTGTTTCTGGTGAGCGTAAAAACAAATAGCGAAGTGGCGAAACTCCTTTAACAAACGGGGAATATTTTGAATAAATAATAAAGCAATTATTGATTTCGGCTTTCGTAGGATATGAACAATTCTGTAGATCATGGACGGTGTTATCCACAGAGGCCGAAGGCAGAATTCTTCATATCCTACGAAAGCCGAATTCAATAATTGCTAATTATCCCATGCGCGCGTTGGATATGAGATGGTAAATAGCCATAGAGGCCTGTAGGGCCGAGTTGGCTACAACCAATCTCATATATCCAACAAGCGCGAGTGGAGTGATTACTTTATCAAATTCGGTACGCTTGTATACTGTCTTGGAAATTATAGCTAAATTTTATAGATTTTTAATTTTACAAAACGACCGGAAGTTGATGTGGCAAAAACGAAAGCAATTGGGAAGTCACTTGGCATGCGCGTCGGTGTAAACTTAGTTAAAGAAAAAATTGATAGCGAAGCACGAGTCTGCTGAACAAAAATAACAATCAACTATAATTCAAGGAACGTCTAGTACCAGACGAAGGATATTCAACCTTGGTCAGCAAGTTTGAAAAGCGTTCAAGTTTGAGCCATCGAGAAGAGTTATAATTGTGCACTTGCACATTCCAGTTGTAAAAAATACTGCGGAAAACATTGATCACCATGGGACAGTTGTCACGGTCAAAATTATTCTCGACAAGAACTCTATCATCGTTCCCCTAGGCTTGCTGTGGCTGACTTGGCATCAGTTCGAGCTGGATGTGTGAAGCTGATTGCTGGCCAATTTCAGAGTCAGGAACAAAAAATATCTTAGCGTCGGATTCATCTTCAGAATCTCTGAGGCCACCCTGATGGTTCTTCGTGGCTGGTAAACATTCAAGCCGACTTCGGGTCGGCTCAAAATATTCAACTCTTTCACGGATTTTTCGCAAGGACAGAATTGTTGGCGTTAGCTGGTGTTGATTATCTTGTCCTCGTCGGTCGAAGAAGAGACCGAGGTGAAACTGGGTCGTCCTCTGTAGCTGTGCGGGATTTTTGCTCTCTTCCCGCTCGGCCGGGCTCACCACTGTCGAACACTTCTTCATCTGTTCATTGGAAGTTGGTTTCTCACCGTTTCTTGGCTCTAGTACTCCGGCAATGTTGCCCTTTTTCTGAAGTCGTTTGCAAATGCTCTAATGCTTTATTCTGCCTCAGTAAAAGCGGAATCAGAGATAACGGGAAATGGTTTGTTGAGGGGCAGCAAGCGAAAGAAACGATCAATGTATGATGGCTCCCAGATGGATTTCATTGATGAACGTTTGTAAACTGACAGTGTGCCATCTTTATTCCTCACAGACGTGCAAAATCTCTTCAGTAAAACATTCAGTTCTTCTATTGACATTTCTTCAATCGGTTTGCGAAAATTTTGTGGCTAGACTAGCAAGCCATTCAGTACCATTGGGGTAAAAATTGTTGTTGTTACGTAATATTCATGAATGCGTTAAATCTCGATGTCCATATTTCGCAAATTTTGCATCTTTTAAGGGAAAATTTAAAATGTACTAGGTCTATAGACCCTTTGCATAAATGGCGCCTGAATTTGAATAACAATACTTGGTACATCCTTAGCCTCACATTCATGTGAAATTTCCTTTGTCTTAAAACATGAATGTGAGGCTAAGGATGTACCAAGTACTGTTATTCAAATTTAGGCGCCATTTATGCAAAGGGTCTATAAGGTTGTACAGGAAACTGAGAAAAAAACCGAATGATTGATTTATTTCAAAAGACAAAATTTCGCCTCACCGGCATGTCAAAATGCAGTTCTTTTGACATTTTCAAAATGAAGTCGACAAGAGTTTACAGTCAAACCGGATGTTCTTTTGATGGGAACTTTGACTGAAATTTTGATCGACAGTTTGAGTCGAGCAAGTTGCAACCTGCGCTAGCAAGTTGCTATCGCTTTCGTGCCGTTTTCAAAAATCATTTGAAAAGCAGTTTGCGACTCGAAATTCTTACCGTGGCTTATGATGGCTAACATACATTATAATCGTATCATGAGGCTTAAAAAGACAGAAAATAACTGCCCAGTGGACGTCTGTTCAGTTCAAAACAGGCACAAATCGCAGAAAAAGTTGGATTATCGCCTCAAACGGTATCTAACATTGACAACCGTAAACTCGATGTGTATTTACGGACATATGAACGCAGTAGTTGCAGTCCCGTCGCCGGTTTTCATATAATTTTACAATGCAAGCAGGTAACTTATGGTTCCTTTGAATTTCGATAGCCAACGAATTAGCAACAATATTGACTGCCATAACATTTCAAAACAACGGCAGCAAACGGTACAGATTATTTCACGCGATCGAGAATATCTTGGTAGTTCTAATGCAGTGCTTATCCATGGCACCACGTTAGGCACGTTTAAACTCCGGCGCAAACCTGTCTTCAAAAATACTGAAGTAACACTTAAAATGTTTTGGAAAATCTCAACGAAATGAACTGAGCAACTTGCTCGCGCTGGTAGCAACTTGCTCGACTCAAACTGTCAACCAAAATACCAATGTTCCGGCGGAATTTTACATAGTTCTCATCAAAACAACATCCGGTTTGACTGTAAAACCAAAAACGGTTGACAAAACATGTTTGAAGAAGTTAAAAAAACAGCTACCGAATGTATCGGTGTCACATAACTGATTTCCTTTTCAAACGTTGATAAACCTGAAAGGAGAGGAAATTCAACCCCTAGCCCCTTCCCCAGGACGCCTAGGCCTGAGCACTAACGTTCTTTCTGTTTGCTTTATTATTGTCATTACAGTATCATTATTTTTCAGTTAAGTTAATGTCGTTGAAGTTTGTTTTTGTTGTCAATGTCTTGTCTTGACCGCCATTTTCAGTAGCTCATGCGATCAAATCACCATCACTTAAAGAAGCCAAAGGGCGTGCAATAGACATTCTTTTCAAAATTGGATACAACTTACCGTGACTTCACGGTTGGCATCTTTCCTTTCTTTTGCTTTTTTAAAGGCACGACGATTCTGTTGTATTTTATTCGGGGAAAAGCTTGCAAAGATCGGCTCGTGTAGTCTAAGCATAAGATAAAGAATATGACATGAAAACTAAATAAAAACTATCAAATTAATGTTGAATGTAACACAGTATCATGATGTAAATGATGTAATTAGGATATTTTATTGTTTCAGCAACTCTTGGTGGCAACGGGGGTCTCTTGCTGGGAGCAAGCTATCTAACTTTATGTGCATTCCTGGACTATGGTTTCAGAAAGATTTATCACAAGCTGTTTCCTGGAAAAAAGGATGAGAACCCTGAAGAGAGCATTCCAGATTAACTTGTTCCTTACAGAAACACATTTTGACACAGTCATCTAATCTTACAGCTAAGTTCTTTCAAATATCATCTGGATCGTATGGAGTACTATACTATTCAAAAATTTCAGAACATAAATTTCAAAAATTTAGTAAGAGCGCGAGTTATGATCGGTCACGTGCTAACAACAACAACAACAACAACAACTTTATTTGTACCCAACATAATACAATAGTAACAAACAATATAAGTCAACAAAAATATAGATGAGTACTAGCTGCCCCAAATAACCATAGGGCGAGCCTAGCACGGTCGATTTGAAATTACATGCACGGTTACTCCCTGAACTTTACAACTGATTAACTGAATCTATAACAAATTTCGGAATTAAAAAAAATGTATGCTTTAAAAACGTTTTTTGAGCCGAAAATCCAGTAGCGCTTTCCATTAGTTGTAAAAACTTTGGGAAACATGAAGAACGATTCCCCCTGATTAAAGCGCGAATAATTGACGTCGGAATAGGGTAGGTATCCAATTACAGGTATCCAAGTTGTTGTGGATAATTACTGAATTGGATACCCACGTGATCGTCTGTCTACTACGCAACAAATAGGCGTTTGGAGAAACAATTATGATTGAGAAATTTGTTGTAGATACGATTAACATTTTAACAGACGTCTAGAGTTTAAGAGAGTATGCAGCTTTTGCTTAGGTTAAAGGAAATAACGCTAAATATAAAACTATCGAAACAGTGAAAAAGCAAGAGACTAGTGAAAAAAAAATGGCTCAAGCCCTCTTCGTGTTAAAATTAGTTATACTTCAATGCGACAACGATAAATTTTCGAAATTGTCGTCACTGTCTATCACCAAAAAGGGTACATTCTTGAATTCTAAAGGGGTGGATACTTAACCTGCCTAACAACAACACTAACACCAAACTGAACGGCAAACCATACAACTAAGTCACATATGAATAGTCATAAATCAACTTATAGCGTTATTTCCCTTTTTTTGGAAAAATAAAAAAGGAGAATCACAGGTTTCGCCAAAAATTTATTTAGACCTCACTGCCAACAAATTCAGTATCTTATTACAAATTTACACGAACCTTTTTACTAATAAATTAGCACATAAACTAGTTCGACCGATTTGAGGTTTTGGAAATTTGTTTGTGTTTTAGCTCAATTTTGATCTTACTTAAGGACGCTCGCGTTCAAAACTTCCCAGGCACAGATTTTTTTAAAACTTTGACTGGAGGTAGAAAATGATAAGATTAGATTGAAAACGTAAAAAAAAAAAAATCGGGAGACACCGATCCCGTTTTGAAGATAAGGCGTATCACAGACCATGGCAATTCTTGGATTTCCGGTCACTCGAGGCGATTCTGGCCGGATGTATTACTATCGGCATATATTTAAGTTGACGAATCAAATCTAAGTTATGTGTGTTTAACACAGCATATATAGGCCTATTTGATAGATCTTTGCTACAGATGTCGGCATAAAATTAGGTAGAATTAGCCTTAAAAATGCAACTTCTAAGTCACGCACACCTGTATCCATGTACCATTTCGACCCTATTTGAATAGTATTGACTA
>JAHPZR010005214.1:7500-10000 GCA_019787425.1 Platygyra sinensis
TTTCTTGCACACGCGTTTTGCTGCTAAAACGTATAATAACTTGTCTGAAGAAGTTTATAGAACGAAGTATACATTTCGTGCGTGGGTTCCGATCTTGTTTTATTTGCATGCGCAGTTTAAAAATTAATTTTGTCTCCACATGCTTTTCGTTGTGTGTGTTTGTGGTTTGATTTGTTGACGGGGGCCAGTGTTACTGCTTATAAAAGCAACATAAGCTCCGGCGCTATGTATCACTCTCAATTCAGACACGATCTTTACCTTGAGGAATTTCGTATTCAAATCTCGATCGTTTGTACAGAAGTACCGAAATGTTTTTTTTTTTTTTTCAATCTTTATTTATACACGAAATCGTATCATTTTACATGATCTTCCTAGGAATCACTCATGTCCAATACACTCACAAGTGTGTTGAGTCGTCCCTACGTATAGACAAGTCGTCTTGGCAAAAGTCATGTCGTGAAATTCATGAAGTAATCGTTACCGGAAGTTGACAAACCCTACAGGAAGTCTGACTACAGTCACCGGAAATGGTCATACTGCGTGAATGGGGGTTGGAAATGTCGTCGAGTCGTCACGACTCGACACGAGTTGACACGACTCGTTACTGCTAGAAGTCGACTCGACTTTATTGCTAGAAACGCGCTTGCAGACAAAAGAAATAAAACAAGAAGCCATGCAATGTATACCTCGTTCTGTAAACTTACACTCGTGCAGACAAGGGATACGTTTTAAATAAACGCGTGTAGGAAACAAAACTGTGCATCCAAACAAGAAGCCATGCAATGTATACTTCGTTCTTAAACGTCTGCAGACGAGTGATACTTTTTAAGCGAAACACTGGCCCCCGTCAACAAATCAAACCACAAACACACACAACGAAAAGCATGTGGAGACAAAATTAATTTTTAAACTGCGCATGCAAATAAAACAAGATCGGAACCCACGCACGAAATGTATACTTCGTTCTATAAACTTCTTCAGACAAGTTATTATACGTTTTAGCAGCAAAACGCGTGTGCAAGAAACGAAGCTAAGGATCCAATCGAGACAAGAAGCCATGCAATATCTACTTCGTTCTTTAAACTTTTGCAGAAGAGTGATCATTTTTTAGGGAAACACCCATATGAACAAATCGCATCATATATACGCATACAATGAAACGCGCTTGCAGACCAAATTAAATAGGCATGCAAGGAAAGCAAGAATCCGCGCACACAATGGTTATTTCATTGTACAAACGTCTGGAGAAGTGGAAGCGAATGAAACCACAGACACATACACTTCATTCGTTGTAATAGTGTTTGTTCAGACAAGTTATCTTTATTTACCAGCGAATATCCGCGTTTCACCGAGCATCTGCGGCTATTTGTCAAGTATTATTATCGTTCATAACCTAATCATAAAACTCGTTTCAAATGTGCTAATTTATTCCCTTTTAGCTTGTTGTCGCGAATTAGGGGCACTTACATTCCGCGTACATTTTAATTTTTGCTCATGTGGTTTGGTTCTTATGTAATTCGTGTTTTCTCGCTTATTTACGCTGGTCGACGCGCGTTTTTTTAATCCCGATTACCGATTATTCCCAGTCTCTTTCTTTCATTATCAACTAGCGACCTCGCCTTTATGGCCCTTCATGATATATTTGTATTCAGTTTAATAGTGCACACGACAACATTCTTTGTCAGATTTCTCTAGGGCATTGCTGACATTTTAGAAGGTCGTATGCGTTTATTTCGTTTTTTATCTGTTATTCACTTCGTTGGAACGAGTTTTTTAAAGTTATGTTCTTTTATATACTATTTGGGATTGCTTGCCGTATAATCACTTCTTAACATACTGATTGTATGACATTAGACTAAACACAACAATTATCACACCTACTTCAAATAATAAACTCGACAAATTTTGGTTAATTAGAGCGCACCTTTCAAAGAGTTATTACCCACCTAAACGCTTTTATCCATTCCGTTTCACGGAGTAGACAGTTTTGTTTCGTTCACGGACATTTGAATGACAGTCACGTATTTTGCGCCGAACCTCCTCCAAGTTTCCATTTCCTGAAAGGTTTAAAAACCCAGAGACCGATTTTCGCGTTTGCTTTTATCTTATTTGGGATCCCGTTTCTCTTTGATTTGAGCGACAATCGAACTCGAATGGCTGCAAAAAGCAAACGTTTATTGAGTGCCTCCCGAGTCTCGAATAACGCCAGAGCCAGTCTGCATGGGCGCCCGCGCGTATTGCGTATTACGTTTTTTTTTTACGTGGAGGTGGGAAAGGCGGCGAGAAATTAAGAAATCACTTTTATACTAATTCGCACTCTGTAGACTTGACTATTCCAAAAGTTGAGTAGTGTCAACTCGTGGCCACTCGAAACGACTTGAAGACACCTTACAAACCCCCTCCACAACCACTACAAGCAGATTCATTCCAAGTCTCACTCTATCGACTCGACTATTCCTAAAGTCAAGTCGTGTCGACTCGTAACGACTCGACACGACTT
>JAHPZR010005214.1:15000-28774 GCA_019787425.1 Platygyra sinensis
TGAATATTAACCTCCCGTTTTTCCTCAGAGAGAGGGTACGGCTACACTTAGCACATTTCGTGTAGCTTTCTTTCGACGACATTTCGATGATTCCAGACATAAGGCCCGCGGCGATGATGATAAAATGACATTTCAGTTAATAACTGATTACTACTTTTTAAGTATTAGCTACTTTTAGTTGGTTTCTCCCCTTTTAAGGACGTTCGCACGAAAAGTTTCTAACATTGATTTTCTTCTGAAAATTTTACCATTGAAAGATGATGAGTTAGTGATGTCAAAAATGGGGGGGTCACCGACTTCGTTTCAGAGAGAACATGCCCGAAAGAACACCTAAATCTGAGTAAATTGGGCTTCGTTAGCGAAGATGACCACAGTCGCTGCAAGTCCCAAAATATTGCAATTAGAGCTTTGAAGGGAAGTATTCTCTGCCAAATATGGTTTCAACGGACCTATTTAGCGAATTTAGTCAAGTGGTGAGGTTCCTCAAAGTACAAGTTCGCATTTAGCGACCATAGTTTCACGAGACTTGCAGCTGCAAGATGGCAGGATTCCATGTCCCGTGGACAGAAATCTAGACTTTTTTTTTAACTTCCCACATTGATTTTTTGTTCATTTTTGGACAATGTGGAGATAATGATAAATTAATCTGTTTCTGAAAAGAAAAGCAGGGGCCACTGAGCGTTCAAGATCGTTAAAGCCAATCAAAGCTTTAGCAATGGCCACCTGCCCTATCATTGTTTATTTTAGTACTTAGCGCGCGCGCTCGATGCATGACGTGCATGTGAATTTGCGTGCGCAGTAAGAATGCGCAGTAACAATCTTGGCGCGAACGTCGTTAAATAAAACGAATACTATGCTATATCTGACGTTTCTCCTGGACAGCTTGTTTATAGATGGTCGGGAAAAGTTTATTTCCTACCTAGACGGCCAGCAGTCTCTCTTTTCCTCGAAAGTCCGTGGGAAAAAACGCAAAACAAGTACATGTATGCGTGCGAACGTGACTATGAACGTGACGTGGGAGCGGCGATGCCACGAGCCGCTAATAGCGTGGGCGTTGGGAAACGAGGGAAAAGAGAGCTCTTTTCTGCACGTCTCCCAACGCCCAAGCTACTAGCGGCTCGCGGCATTGCCGCTCCCACGTCACGCTCACAGTCACGTTCGCACGCATACTTGTTTTGCGTTCTTTCTCACGCACTTTCGAGGAAAAGAAAACTGCTCGCAGTCTATTCCCTAACCCTCAAACCACGTATTAGTAAGTTATTGTACTTACAATGAACGGAAAGTTTTTTAACTTAGAGGGCGGGTATTCATTACATAACTATCGTCACAGGTGACCTCGAAAAGCTAATTTTGGAATCTCGCGGTGGATGTAAAGGACCCAAAACTTGGCAAGGCTCAAAATACTTTAGCCTATCACTTCAGTGACGACTCTCTCGCCGAGTTTTTTTTTAGAAAATTATTGCAAAGCTAACAACGGTTCAGTAAAAGATATAACATTTCTTAAAAATATTGAAATTTCCCGCCATTTTGTGTTTATTTAGTCAGACAGTGAACTCCTTTAAGACCCTCGTGAGACCGCCGTAAGGGAATATTGGCTGAAAAAAAGCTTTTTCCAAATACCAACCTCGTGTTTGTGTTAAATTGGCTCAGTGATTTAAAGTAGGATAATTGTTTAGTTGCCTCTTTTCAAAATGTGGGATTGGTTTATATTTCACCTTTCGGATGGATATGTGCAGTTTCAACGTGAAATCTCATTTTGTAGAGTTCACTTTGAGGTCTCTGACCACGCAATGACTTCATAAGTTACCATAAAGTAAACACGGAGACGCCCAGCTTCCCTACTGTTATAGTGATACTGCGACCAAAAAAACAATTCTTTTTTTTTTTTTTGGATTTCAAAACTATGTTAACTAAACACTAACTGTAGGTTCCAAGCGGACATTTCGTGAATTTTACATTACAGAACTTTTAGTTGTTACCAGGCCGAACGAGTGATCTTGTCCAGCCATGTTTGTGATGATTTTGTTTCGAAGATTGCGAGTGTAAATCGCTTGTCATCCTATGGATTTTGACGAACATTTCCAGTTATTTTAAGAAGGAACCCTCAGATTGTTTGTAAGTGTTCGATATTTCGGTTTATTTGGACTTTGTATGCTTTCATTTTGCCTTTATTTGCTTCGCGTTTGCAAGCTTCGATTGTGTAATTTTGCTTTCAGAAACATATCTGTATGCCGTATACTTTGATGAACCTGGATTAAAGACTTTGAAAATTACCAATCGATTCAGCGGCTACATTAGTTTAAACAATCTGGGATTTCAAGAAACTGGAAAACATGAGCTTATCTAGCAAGAAAACCGACGGATCCGTTTCAAAGTGTGATAAAGATTTGGACATGGATGGACAACTCAGTGAGAAGATTATCAGCCTCAAGAAGAGCAGAGCTGGATTCAAAGCGTCGCTGACAAAGAAAACAAACGATCTCCGGGATCTGATGACAGAAGAGAGCAATATGGACGAAGTGAAATCGAAATTCATGGAGCTGTTAGAATCCTGGGAGAAATTCGAAGATATCCACAAGAAGCTTCATGACATCCTTACCAATGATGATGAAATTGATGAATCTTTGAAGTATTATGAGAAGGAGAACGAAGCGATTTGTGAAATAAAGGAGAAGATCTCCATGTGGATCTATGCCATAGAAAGTGCTAAACTGCAAGATGAAGTCACACCTTTGGATTCAATCAGCCAAGTGAATGTTCCTCGCGTTTCAAAGTCAAGTAAAGTGTCGAAGGTGTCCCATACCAGCAGCTCATCTAGTTCAGTAAGAAGAAGGCTTATCGAGGAAACAGCGAACCGTAAGGCCCTTGAAGCAAAGTTGAAGTTGTTAAAGGAGAAGCAGGAATTAGCAGAGAGAAAGCTTCAGTTACAGAAAATAAAGGAGGAAGAAGAATTTCACTTGAAGCAACAAGAAGAGATGTTGAAAATGAAGATGGAACTAGCCCAGTCAGCTGCAAGGGAGGAAGTTTATGCCAAAGCAGAGGCAAACGAGCGTGGTGAACTGTCTCACATTGATGAAGTTGAAGAACAGATTGAAGAAGTTGATCATATTACTAACTTGAAGATTAAGGCTGAAGAATCTCCTCTTGATCCGCTGGCACCAGAATGGCCAAGTGAAGCGCGACCACTAGTTACACTCCCTGTGTTAACCACATTGAAAAAGGAGACTGAAAGGGACGAGTCCTTTACAAAGGAAGATGACTTTGCTAAGATGATGACTATTCAAGAAAGGCAAATTAAGTGTATCGAAGAACTGGTGGTACAGCAACAAAGGAGTGCCTTGACTCTAACACTGCCCAAACCTGAAGTACCCGTGTTTAGCGGAGATCCAATTGAGTACAACAAGTTTGTGAAAGCATTTGAGACATTGATAGAAGCACGGACAGATAGCGACAGTGCACGGTTGTATTATTTAGCCCAGTACACTTCAGGAGCTGTTCAAGAGCTTATACAGAGCTGTTCACTGATGGATTCAGATAAAGGTTACCAGGAAGCGAGGAGGCTCCTCAAGAGCAGGTACGGCCAACCCTACAAGATCGCTTCGGCATATGTTGACAAGGTTGTGAATGGACCACAAATTAAATCCGAAGATGGGGAAGCCTTACAGAAGTTTTCAGTGCTTTTGACCAGCTGCAGGAACACACTAAAAGAAACTAAATACCTTAGTAAGATAGATAACCCAGATAGCTTGAGAGGAATTGTAAATCGTCTGCCATACGATGCCCGGAAAAGATGGCGCTTTACGGCTGACAACATCAGTGAAAGGGAAGACAGACAAGTAACACTTGATGATATTGCTAACTTTGTCGAACGGGAAGCTCGTGCAGCAACACATCCAGTGTTTGGAGACATATCAGGCAACCTGAAAGATAAAGAATCTCACAAGAAGAAACCTCCTGTCAGGCCTAAAGGTTCTAGCTTCGGTACTCAAACCGGCAAAACTGATGCTAAAAAGGATAAGCAGGAAGAGAAGAAAGAATCAGGATATTCTAGACCAGTCAAGTGTATCTTTTGCCACAGCAGCCACGTGTTACGAGAATGCAAGATGTTCCAACAAAAGTCTTACAGCGAGCGAGAAGAGTTTGCAAAGAAAAAGGGACTTTGCTTCAATTGTCTGATTCCTTATCATCGAGCACGAGATTGTAGAAAACCTGCTGCATGCACTGACTGTGGAGGGAAGCATGCTATGATTTTACACCCTCCACCTCCCCCCAACAGCGAAAGGCAGTCAGAGGATACCAATCAAAGTGAGATGACTGGTATAAACAATGGGTTTGTTGAGATTGAGAAGACACAGTGTAGTTCCTTCGGGGTCAGCAGATCAAGGATTGGATTAGCTGTTGTGCCAGTGAAAGTGAAAGCTGAAGGTAGTCGTAATATTGTAGTGACTCATGCCTTTCTGGATGGAGGATCTAATTCGACATTCTGTACCGAAGCACTCCTGAAACAACTGGGCCTCCATGGCAAGAAAACAGAATTCTCTCTAACGACCATTGAAAAGGAAAACAGTATTACAAAGAGCAGCTTAGTAAGCCTTGAGTTGTTTGACCTTGAAGAGGAAAACCTTGTTGAACTGCCCACAGTGTTCTCAGTTAAATCCTTACCAGTGTCAGCTGAAGATGTCCCAAAGCAAGATGATGTTGACAGGTGGCCCCACCTACATGGAATTCAAGTGTCTGAATTAGATGTTCCAGTCGGTCTGCTAGTGGGGAATGACAACATCAAAGCATTAGAACCAAAGGAGATAAGACAGAGTGAAGGTGGTGGACCGTATGCAACCAAAACCCAATTTGGCTGGGCCATTAATGGTCCACTTGGCTCTGACCACAAGGAAAGTAAATGCACAGCAAATCTTATCAGGACAGACCATGAGCTGAACGAACAGTTCAAGAACTTTTGCAATCGAGAGTTCAGTGAATGTATTGCAGATAGTGAACTAGGGCCATCCCAAGATGATCAAAGGGCAATCTCTATTATGAAGAAATCCGTCAAATTGAAGGACAATCATTACGAAATATCGTTGCCATGGAGAGATGATCAACCATGTTTACCAAACAGCAGACCTATGGCACTTCACAGACTGGGACTCCTGAAAAAGAGATTACAGAGAAATTCACAACTGCATGGAAGATATTCAACTGTGATCGATGATATGCTTAGTAAAGGGTATGCCCAGAAAGTCCCAGAAGAAGAACATAATCGTCAAGATGGGTTTGTGTGGTACTTACCCCATCATCCAGTGCACCACCCACTAAAACCTGACAAAACAAGAGTCGTGTTTGACTGTTCAGCCAAATACCGTGGTACATCACTAAATGACAAGTTATTGCAGGGACCCGACTTGACGAATTCATTGGTGGGAGTATTAACTCGATTTCGACAGGAGCACATTGCAATGATGGCGGACATTGAATCTATGTTCCACCAGGTGCGAGTAACCCCTGAACATTGTGATGCCTTAAGATTCCTCTGGTGGCCAGAAGGCGACCTTAATCAGGCCCCGAAGGATTATCGAATGCAAGTTCACCTGTTTGGTGCAACATCCTCGCCCAGCTGCGCAAATTTTGGATTACGAAAGGTAGCCGAAGATAATGAAGAGAAGTTTAGCTGTGATGTTATTGAAACCGTCAAACGTAACTTTTACGTGGACGACTGTTTAAAATCAGTCAAGACTGTGGATACTGCTATCACTCTAGCTGACCAGCTTACTAAACTTCTGCAGAATGGTGGATTCCGACTAACGAAGTGGGTGTCAAATTCAAAGAAAGTTATAGAGTCCATTCCACAAAGTGAGAGAGCCAAATCAGTTAAGATGCTCGACTTTGATCACCTACCAAGCGAACGTGCACTGGGGATCCAGTGGAACATCCAGACAGACAGATTTGAGTTCAACATCAACGTGAAGCCGAAGGACCCGACCAGACGCGGGATATTGGCTGTTGTTAGTTCTATATATGACCCGTTGGGTTTGGCTGCGCCATTTGTGCTGACTGCTAAGATCCTTCTGCAAGACCTATGCCGAAGAAAGCTAGGATGGGATGACACCATACCTGGAGATGACGAAGACCGCTGGCATGTCTGGCTTGCCGATTTACCGAAACTGTCATGCTTCTCTGTTAACCGCTGCATCAAGCCGAAGAATTTCAGTGATATCATGACCAGCCAGTTACATCATTTTGCAGATGCTTCAACCAGTGGCTACGGAGCTGTGACCTACCTGCGCTTGACCGATTCTTATGGTAACATCAGCTGCACCCTGATGACAAGCAAGTCCCGAGTCGTGCCACTCAAACAAATTACCATCCCCAGACTAGAATTATCAGCTGCCTCAATAGCCATTAGATTGGACAAGATGATGAGAAGGGAACTTGAGCTCCCCATTGATGACTCGGTGTTCTGGACCGACAGTACCTCTGTACTCAAGTATATAATGAATGAAGACAGAAGATTCCATACATTCGTGGCCAACAGGGTAGCTTTAATTCGCGACGGTTCAAGCCCATGTCAGTGGAGATATATCCAGTCCAAACAGAATCCTGCTGATGACGTATCAAGAGGATTGACAGCAGATGCACTCCTTGGAAGTTCAAGGTGGTTACTGGGGCCGGAGTTCTTGATGAAAACAGAAGACCATTGGCCAAAGTGCACAGAAACTCTTGAAAGGATTTCAGACGAGGACCCAGAAGTCAAGAAGGAAGCTAAAGCAGGTGGAGCATCACAAAAGGAACACCCAAAATTGGTAGAAGGAATGATGAAGCGATTCTCCTCATGGCACAAATTAAAGAAGTTTATTGCCTGGGTCTTGCGGTACAAAGAAAACCTCCGAAATGCTCGTGATTGTCTTAAGAATCCTAAAGACCAAAGGAAGACGAAAATCGCAACACCGATCTCGGTTGAAGAAATGCAAGTTGCCGAAAGAGAAATCCTCAAGTATGTCCAAAGAGAGAGCTTCCCAGAAGAAATAGAGATCTTGAAGAGCAAGGAGACAGACAATGAGAAGATCTGCATCCAGCCTCAGTCACGAACGAAGCTGATCAAAAAGTCCAGCGCAGTCTACAAGTTGGACCCTAGACTAGTTGATGGGCTTTTGATAGTCGGTGGTCGACTCAGATCTGCTTCAATCCCAGAAAGTGCTAAGCATCAAGTCATTATGCCTAAGGATAATCACGTGTCTAACCTGATTATTCAGTACTATCATTTGGCCTCGGGACATTCAGGTAGAGAGCATGTTTTATCCCTACTGCGAGAAAGATTCTGGGTCATTAGAGCCAATTCAGCTGTCCGAAGACTACTGTCAAGATGTTTCAGCTGTCGACGCAGACAAGCTCCCGTTGCTGAACAAAAGATGGCTAATTTACCCGCAGACCGTGTCACCGCAAACAAGCCTCCATTCACTTTCGTGGGTGTCGATTTCTTTGGACCATTCATAGTGAAAAGAGGACGGTCCGAGGTAAAGAGGTATGGCTGTATCTTCACTTGTATGACCATCAGGGCGGTACACATCGAAGTGACTCACTCGCTTGACACCGACTCTTTTGTGCAGGCCTTACGCCGGTTCATAGGCCGAAGAGGGAAACCTGAACAGATTAGAAGCGACAATGGTGGAAACTTTGTAAAGGGCAGCAAGGAGATCAGCAACGCAATTTCGGAGTGGAACCATCAGAAGATTGATGCTTATCTTCTTCAGCACGAGGTTCAGTGGATATTTAATCCCCCTACGGGATCTCATCATGGAGGAACATGGGAAAGGTGTATTAGAACTGTACGGAAAGTCCTCAATGCAATTCTCAATCAGCAGATCCTTGATGACGAAGGTCTCTCCACTCTCCTCGTTGAAGTTGAGTCAATCATTAACAGTCGACCTATCACACAGGTTTCAGAGGACCCAAAGGATCTGGAGGCCCTGACTCCCAACCACCTACTACTGCTCAGATCAGAAGTCCCTCTCACACCTGGAGTTTTCCGGAAAGAAGATCTCTATTCAAAAAGAAGATGGCGCCAAGTCCAATATTTGGCAGATCAGTTTTGGAAACGTTGGTCGAAAGAATACCTTCCACTTCTTCAAACAAGATCAAAGTGGCATCGTGAGCGGAGAAATTTGAGCGTTGGGGATATAGTCCTCCTGGTAGACGACACTTGTTCACGAAATGCATGGCCGCTAGCCCGAATCATTGAAACCTTTCCTAACAGTGACGGATATGTCAGAAGAGTCAAGGTGAAAACCAAGGGTGGAGTCCTGATGCGACCCATCGACAAGTGTGTGCTGCTAGAAGCTGACCAGGAGAAAACTCAGTGACTTGAATGTTCAAACTTGAATCAAGATTAGTTCAGGACTACGATTGGAACCATTTAGGGTTTAGTTAGTAAACACGACGCTACCGGCAACTGCGTGTATTTACTGGGGCCGGAATGTAGGTTCCAAGCGGACATTTCGTGAATTTTACATTACAGAACTCTTAGTTGTTACCAGGCCGAACGAGTGATCTTGTCCAGCCATGTTTGTGATGATTTTGTTTCGAAGATTGCGAGTGTAAATCGCTTGTCATCCTATGGATTTTGACGAACATTTCCAGTTATTTTAAGAAGGAACCCTCAGATTGTTTGTAAGTGTTCGATATTTCGGTTTATTTGGACTTTGTATGCTTTCATTTTGCCTTTATTTGCTTCGCGTTTGCAAGCTTCGATTGTGTAATTTTGCTTTCAGAAACATATCTGTATGCCGTATACTTTGATGAACCTGGATTAAAGACTTTGAAAATTACCAATCGATTCAGCGGCTACACTAACTGATCCAAGTTTTAAGTTCTGATTTTAGATAGGCACCGTTTATTTTAACTGGAATTTTCTTATTTATTGGTCCGCCATTACTAACTTTAAAATTTTGAGAGAGCTGGGTCGAGGAGAAAATGACGTCAAAGACTCACTAGTTAAGAATGCAACGTGTGTGTGCGCGGCTGAATTAATATGCAGCACGGGAGTTTCGGGCTTTCAGACTTTTAAACCCGTGTTTTTGCATATATAATAAATTGCGTCTACACGCTAAAATCTTAAGCTAGTGAGTAAATGATGTCATTTTCTCACAAGATCCAACCCTCCGATGTCCTCTCGGTCAGTTTTGAACGTGAGTAATGGCGGGCCGTGAAATCGAAAGCTTATACTCAAAATAAACAGCCTTCGGATGAAACTCAAAGCTCAGAATTTTGCCAGTTAGGTGTTAAGCGAACACACTTTCAAAATCTGAAGAAAAAAGGAAATGATTTTTTGATCATAGTACCACTTTATGCTTGATACTGACCTATACTAAACGACTTAACAATAGGGAGTTTACGAAACCACGACGGCAACGGGAACTTCACGGAACAAAGAGAATTAATAACAAAGCAATGGCTCGGGAGACTGGGCGACCACTCCCTATGCCCCCGACTATAAATAAATACTGTATTGTATTGTATTTTATGGCTGTACACGTGCGTTAAAATTATTGGTACATTTCTATGCCGTCCTCTGCAAAACAACTACATGAAATGACTAAATTTTGCGTTGTGTGGAGAATGTGAACCACAACGGGTAATTGTTTAATTTTTCATTTCGAAGTATCGCTGTGTTCCGGATTTAGTTTTGCGATACTTTTTGCAGTGAAAAACAAAGTGAATAGGTTTCAAGTATCCCGAGATACGTAGACAAAATACAAGTTCATTTTTAATCGACGTTGTCGTTGGCATCGGCGTCGTGGTTTTGTAAACTCCCTTATATCGGGAGTACAAGAAGCTACGACGGCGTCGCCTAGGACAACGTCCATAAATAATGATTAAATATTTACCTACGAATCTTTTAAGTATCTTTTCCTTTGTCAAAACTACCCGAAACTGGTTATGAAACACAGCATAGAATTCAATAATAAAATATGAAAATATTAACCGTTGTACTTCACGTTTTCAACAAAAAAATGTTAATCACTCAGTAACCAGTTTGCGTCCTGAAACGGACTTGACGTCATAGTTAATTTTACATTCTGAGAGAGACTGAGAATCTTCATGGAAAATTAACAATTGGATGTGATTTGTGGTTCTCCTAAACGCTCTTAACAGCCTGAAGGTTTTACGCATTTACTTCTCAAACTCATTAATAATTTCATCAAGTTAAAACAAAGAAAGTTCATAAGCGTGAAGAGGTTTGCATTATCCAGTCTTAATAGCATAAATTTTGACGATTTTACTTCTCTCATTTACTCTCTAGTTTTTGTTTCGATTGAGGGAAGACACATCAAACACTCGAGGACAGTGGTTCACGGGCTATCCAAAACACCTCGAATTTCGTCAAAAAATACGCCACTGCGCGTCGTGTTTTCAACTCTCTTCTCTCGTGTTTGGCATATTACGTTCAACTTGTTTACAAAATTCGTCCACACGCATAAGTCAAACAATAGTAATAGTTTTAGCTCATGGTGGACCTGGTCCTGCGTGTGGGTGTATGAGGTAGGCCAATGGAACTCCACGCAATTATTCACCTCCACTTCCTCACTCACACAGTAAACTCACCTGACTCACCGGACTATTGACTCACTGACTCACTGAAATCCGATTAAACGTTATTAAAAAGCACGACAGGAGGAATCGGAAAACTGAAGGTGAATGCCAAAAAATCAAATATCATCATCTTTAGTGGAACGGTCAAACAAAAACAATGAAAATTTCCAATATGGATCAGAAAACATTACCTATCGTCGACAAAGAAACATATTTGGGATAGAAATGACTTCACTGGTCGCTATACTTACGCAAGAGACATCCTTAGCAAAAAAGCTTATAAAGTTCTTGCGACAGTGAAACGATTGTTCTCGAATTCGGATACGACCACAATTACAATAAGAATAAGCTTTTCGATGCCCTTGTCAAACCTATACTACTATATGGATGCGAAATATGGGGACCGGAGCTATTATCATATAAGACTCATTTGACAAAAGCACTATTGAACAAGTCCATATCAAGTTCTGTAAACAAACACTAAACACCCCATGGTACACAGAGAACATTGCTGTAGAGCAGAACTGGACGGTAACCTTTAAGTATAGACATAAAAGCTTCAATATTTAGTTACTGGCTTAGATTACAGCATAAAACGGTCAATCCTGTGTTAAAGAAGCATTTCATCACGCAAAAAATCACAGCCAATTTTTTGATGTATTAAAATAATGACGAAACAATACGAATGCACTCTACAAGCAATACATCAAGCCAACAAGACATCAAGAATGCTCGTTCCTCCATAAAGAAACAGCTTAAAAAACGGCTACATTCGAAATTGGCTGAAGGCTCGCAACAACACTTCCGAAGGCTCCAGAGAGAAGTTACACATAAAGAAGTCAAATTCGATACCAATGGAAGACTATCTCAGAACTATCAGAAACCCAGCACATAGAATAAGTATGACAAAATTGAGGTTTCAGAGGGGATCTAAACAGGCGTATATTTTGACCGATAACATGGAGAGCCTGGGTACGAGTACGACTGTGTTCATGTACTGCACAACAGTGCGGTCGGTGAGTTCGAAGTAATGATATAAAACAAAGTTGTAAAGGAAGATCGTGTTTAGCAGACGTGGAATTTAAGCTCATAGCTTTTCTTCGCTAGATAATTTGATGGTTTTTCCATTCGCTTTCTCCACTTGTATGGCAAGCTTAAGTTCTTGTTCGGTTTTGGCTTCTTTGTTTCTGTATTGTAATATTTTGTACAGACGCATCGAAATTCTGGCTCTGCTCGTATCGGAAATTCAATTTGTATTTTTTAAAATATCTCAAGCTCTAAATTCAAATTGCTTATTTATCAGTTTTCATTTTGTCGGCGTTTGCACTACATTTCTTTTGCATTACATGCACTACATGCATTACATGACAAAAAGGAACCTATCTTAACATTTAATATACCATACACGTCAACTTTTACGATCCAGTAAATATACACAAAACTATCTGAGTGATGGATGGAGGAATTAATGCCCAAGAAATTCTGTAGATCCAGTTTTTACCAGTGAGTTACATTGTCCAAACATGTCAAACACAAGCAAAAGTCATGTCAAACGCCCATGGTGGCTAGTGATGTAGACTTCTATTCAAGAAACGCAACGTGCAAGCAATGGGCCATTTCCGAGTTCTCTTGTGCCGAGTCTAAGTGCAAAACCTTTCACATAAAAGTGAGTTCTACATGCAGTTTCATTTTCATGCAAATCAAAGTCATTTTCATAAGAATGGTTTTGCACTTAAACTCGCATTGAAACAGAGGCACACGGGAACTCGGAAATGGCCTATTGGAATGAAAACGCACGATGCTCAGCAAGTTTGCTTTTAAAGTTTGGAAGGTCTCTGAAGAGTCTCTTGGCCGAGATGAATCGCCGCGTCCAACTTGCCGCAAACTTGACATTTTTCACAATTATTTGTCACACTTTCTGTATGATTAAGACATTAATCGTATCTATAACAAATCCGTCGATCGTGATTGGTTCTCCGCGCGCCTACTTGTCACCTACGCGGCGCGTGATCAAGTGGGCGTCCAAGTACAGGTGTCCGATTTGAACTTTTTGCAACTAGATACCCACGTGATTTTCACGTCAGTTATGTGCGCTTTAATGGCTTTCTTCGCAATGTTTCCTACAGTTTTCAAAACGAACTAAAAGTGCTACTGACGTTTTCGCTCTAAAGGAGTTCTCAAAAGACATTTTTAACCCGAAATTTGTTATAGATACGATTAATTAGTAATTGGACTTCGCGTCGTACAATTCAGGGAATAATCGTGCTCATAATTTCAAATCGGCCTCGCGCTCGTCCGATTTTGAAATAATTCCAGCGATTACTACCTGAATTGTAGTCCACTCGGTCCAATCACTAATACTAATTGCATATTTATTCAAGAAAAGCGATGTCGTCCAGCTTGACTCAGCTGACGTACTAATGTGTACTGTAACCAACGCTACAGATTAAGTGTCAAATCAGGCCTGTTGAATATGGTGAAATCTCAATTAATGGCTTCATAGCATAAAAGACTGTAGTAGTTCTTTGACACTACGTGTACAAGTTAATAATATAACAAAAATGTTCCAGTGCAAAGATAAAATCAATAACATTAAGTTTTAACATTTATAAGCAGCCTGAGTTAAAAATCAGTAATTTGATATTTGTACTTCTTATATAGTCCCATGTTGTACTTAAGCGTTTAGCAAGAGTGCCATTTCCACTTATCAACTCTAAACTAATTATAATATATAGATTTAGGTCACCCTAAAAGCGGAGCTCCTGTAACCCGATTAGGCTAAGCCAGGATAAGGTTAAATTTTGATTTCAATTTTGTAACTTTGCGGTGAAGTTTTCTGTATATTGTTTGACTTTCTCTTTTGAGTTTAATAATTACGAAACGAAACACAAAACAAAATCTGTAAACAAAAAAAAATGTAGAGAAGAAACAGTTACAATTTGGTTTACTTTTTAACCTGGATTGCAGTTAACAAGCTTCCGAACAACCTGGCTCTGCTTTCAACAAGTTGACATGACATAAGTCCCCCCGATCCAATCGAAAAACCAGCCCTTGGTCAGCGGTCAACCCGCGATATGATCACGTCATACTGGTCAGCGGATATTTTGATTTGACAGGTGTCAATTGATCATAACTCGATGTCATATATCAAAAAAGTACACCAAGGCTACATGTCTCTGTCAACCTGGCC
>JAHPZR010005215.1:0-5000 GCA_019787425.1 Platygyra sinensis
TGTAGGGGATCACTTGATCAAGACGCAAAGCCCCATGAATTGCCACTTACAGGGTCAACATTAAAGTCTGTTCCCAGACAATCTCGAGTGAGGAAACAGGAAGTTTGTGATACCCGGGTATCCTTGGGCTCGCTTGTTTCAGCAAAAAGCATTTCATCCCATGAAGAAAACGTCAGTATCTACTTGCCGGAGGGTGAACTAGAACGCAAACATCTTGCCAATCTTGAATAATGCTCTTACCAGCATTTCAGAGGGCACTTTCCAACCTTTTTTGCAGTACATTGATTACGATTGGAATGAAACGTCTGAGAAAACAAAGAGACAGTACATAAAGAAAGTGGAGGAAGCTATTACTCTTGTTTTGAGTACGGTCGCACCTTCACAGGAAGAACCTCTGTGGCAATCAGTTATCAAGTATCACTTGTCACACGAAAGACCTACGAGTACTTTAGTCCTTGACGCTGGTTTAGAAGCTATAGTAGTAGCGTACAACGAGTCTGAAAATAGGTCTACACGGATTCAAATAATTTCACTTATATGTGACAAGTACAGCCAAGCAGAACTTCAGCAACTTATCCCTGACATCTCCAGACGACAAATACAAAATGCCCGACAGCATGCCAGGGAAATAGGTGCTGGTGAAATGAAGGTGCCTGAGAAGTTTTTTCGATGTCGTCTAGACATGGACCGGGTCAGGGAATTCATTCTTTTTATTTCAAGATCCACATTTCTACAAGATGTTGCCTTTGGTACTAAAACGCTGAAGCTGAACTCTGGAGTAACTCTACCCATACCAGCAGTTGTGCGAACGATGACAACAACCAAAATCATTCATTTGTACCAACAAGAATGCAAACAGGAAGACAAAGAACCCCTGAACGAGCGCACTTGTTTTAGAATCATGCAAGTCTGCAGTGCTTCAAAACAAAAGTCCCTCCAAGGTCTGGATAATACATCGACAGCTGGAATTGAGGCCTTTGAAACACTAGAGACGCTTGTTGAAACGCTAGCAACTAATGGTGCAGGAGCTACTTGGGAAGAGAAACTGCCCAACGACTAAGAGCAGGAAAGAAATACCTTAAGTGCGATTATAAATGTAATTTGGGTCCCGATGAACATTGTCCTGATCACTGCATCCAGTTTGCCCTATCCGATCCTGGCCAAGACCAGTTTTGTAGCCCTTGCAACCATGAGCACGATCTGGTATGTTTCCAATGCCAAGGCATTAGAGAAATCCTGAATAGCATTAAGGAGAAAGTGGAGAACAAGGACACAAGTTTGACAGAGGAACAAAGGGAAAGAGCAAGTGGGAATGGGAACATGCCGTAGCAGAAATTGAGGCGTGGAAATCCCATTTGCTTCGAACATTTCAGCAAGATATCGCAAGGCAGGATGCTTTGAATGCTCTGAATAGTGAAACTATTTTAGTCATCAATGACTGGGCCATGAAGCTCCTTCCTATGAAATACAGAGAAACACAGTCAGAGTGGTTTGGCAAGAGAGGAATAAATTGGCATTTTTCAGCTGTTGTTCATTCATCTGACCACCCCGATTGCAAGCCAACACAATGCGAATACCAAATCCACTCTTACATAGCTGTATTTGACAGTTGTAAAAAGGATTGGTTTTCTGTTTCTTGCATTCTTGAAGAGGTTCTAAGTACCGTCAAAGAAACGCATCCTTCAGTGAAAAGAGCAATACTAAGAAGTGACAATGCAGGATGCTATCACAATTCCGCCTTTTTGTCCACGATAAATTCCACCAGTAAGCGTACTGGAATAGAGGTTGTGAGGTACGATTTTTCTGATCCACAGGCGGGCAAAGATCTATGTGACAGACGGATCGCTCCGTGCAAGCAGCGTCTCAGGAATTATGTGGCAGAGAATAACGACATACAGACAGCCCAGGATGTAAAGAATGCACTTGAATCACCCCCCAGCATCACCGGAACTCGAGTAGCAGTGTGCACAGTAGATCCCTCTCAGATGTCTGCAAATGTTGCTTCTAACAAGATTCCAAACATCACAAAGTACAACAACTTTTCCTTTGAGAGAGACGGTATCCCAGTCTGGCAAGCCTATGGTATTGGGGCAGGTCAAAAGATACCTAATTCAAGTTTTATGTATACACAAGATGCTTCTGGGCTGAAGAGAGTAAGTCAATGGTCACAGGAATCCATTATTACAACGCAGAGAAGACAGGTAGGGGCTGGACCTAAAGATCCTCTTACGCCGGTGGCCATGTTCCCATGTATGGAGCCAGCGTGCATCCAGACGTTCAGCACCCTACAAGAGGCTGATGATCATATGGACACCGGGCGTCATGTCATGATACAAGAGAAAGAATCCGTGTATGACACAATCCGCCGACAGTGGGCATCAATTACCACGTCTGTAAAGGGTCAGAGCCAAAAATGTATCTCCACTGGTTACCAATCCGATGCAACAATTGCTGGTTGTCTTCAAGGAGCCCCTGGTGAGACACAACTGGGATGGGCTCTGAAAAAGACAAAAGCCAAAGTTAGAATCTCGCCAGCAGTCAAGGAATTCTTAACGAACGTTTTTGATGAGGGCAACAAAGATGGGAAGCAAAAAGCTAACCCAACAGAAATTGCTGAAGAAATTAAACGGAAGTTTAAGACAGACGAATGGCTCGAAACGCAAACAGTCAAAGGGTTTTTCTCTCGACTAGCTGCAAGACAAAGAGGGCAAGAAATTGGCAGTCAACAAGATCACGATCAAGATTTGGCTCTAGAAAGGGAAGAATTCTTGCAACATTTAGAGTAACAAATAAACAGAGAGGTCGGCCTTGGTCACCCGGTCGAATATGAAGACGTTAACCTGTGTCAATTGTACCATCAGGGCAGATTTGAACAGTTTTTAAAGAAGCTGAAAATAAGTGACTTAAGGTCGATGTGTGACCAATATAACGTCGCTTTGAAGGGCCCGCTCTCCCGAAAGGCAACTTTTATTCAAGCACTCCAAGAGCTTGTTACATCTTGCAGCTGTCTTTGCGATGACCACTAAGTTGCTGCTGGTATTTTAGGGTATGAAACCAAACAAAATATGTAACCATTATTAGAGACATAAGAAGTAAAGTATGTTGTCTTATATAAGGTACGGGAGGCAGGGTGGCCCCATGGTTAGTGCGCTCGACTTCGGAGCGAGCGATCCGGGTTCAAGCCTTGGCCGGGGACATCGTGTTGTGTTAACGTTCTTGGGCAAGACACGTTACTCTCACAGTGCCTCTTTCCACCCAGGTGTATAAATGGGTACCTGCGAAATGTTAGCGAAACCTAACAAAATTGCGGGGGAGTGACTAGCATCCCGTCCAGGGGAGGAAGAAATACTCCTAGCTGCTTCATGCTACAGAAACTGGGATAATCTCCGGCAGTTGGCTCCAAGGCTTCACTTTTTTTATATATAAGGTACAAGATACAGAATCACTCGAAAGCAGAAATTGGTTATGAGTAAGCATTGTGCATTGTTCTAAGAAACTCGTAAATCAACTCGATACTAGAGAAGAGAGCTTTCTTGCATAAACTTTATTCTTAAGTCAAAAGCTGACGCGTACAACAAGCACGCAAAGATCTTGCTCATTCACAGCGCGAAACAGATCAACCGCGCATGCTTAAAGGAACTGACTTCCAGTTGGGCAAAAACGCTAAATTTTCGGCGGATTTTAAATTGAATTAATATTTTTTTATGTGACACAGTTTACCCCAAAATACAGAATATAGCTAAGCATTGGTTTTTTCAAAACATTTTGTTTGAAAATGTTATGGGTATTTCAATATCGTTTATCTCTTTAAAAAGAGCATTTTTCAAAATAAAAAGAAACTCATGCTTAGGAGGATGCAAAAATGAATACAAACGAGAATCACTTCGTGAATTTTACCGGGGCCACTTTTGCCTTGGTAACCCACGTTTAGACGAGCATGCATAAGGGTTGTTTACATCACCAAGTTTGTCGCGCGATATGAAAGTCTATTTTATCACAAATATTCTTTTGAGAAAAAAATTGTAATTCCGGAAGACTCGCTCCAATAGCACACGGTGCCCGCCTTTTTAAAAACTTTAGACGTAGTATAATCACTATCACTTTGTTTTTTCTGTATTTACGGGCAATTTTGGTGGATTTTCAAAGTTTTTGAGAGCGATTTCATCGGTTGCCATGGAAACTGTATTGTTTACACTTCATTTTCTGTTTTAGAGGACTGGTGACTAGTTTTCGGAATACAGGAGACACTTTAAGGATACATACACAACCTTGTTTTCGTAAATTTCGTAGTGTTAAACGAAACAAAAGGAGATTTGTTAATATTCAATACACGAAGAAGGAAAGCGCAGCGACAAAATCGTTCTAGATCGAGAAAAAGCAAGTAAAAGTAGCGGAGAATCAGAGTGTGACGAAGACCACGTGGAAACCGCCGAACACCAAAATGCTAAGAAACGCTTGCCAGCTTCTGTTCGCAGACTCAAGGAATAGTACAGTGATTCTTCTGAAAACTGCACTAGCTAGCGAGGAGGAAATTGATTCTGCATTAAAGTATTAAGTTGGAGTTAACTTAATCTCTCTTTCTGTAGTGTAACCATATCTGCCTTTAGGAAACAAAACAGGAAATGCCAATTCTTCACATCGTTTGTCCATCATAAACGATACTGGGTGTTTATTTTCTCCTGGTGCGACACTGTATATTTCATTTCCTGTAGATGCATTTTGATGATCAATTGTAACAGGGTAATCTGGTATAATTGCTTGCATACATGTTTCGTTGGTTGGAGCTCTATGTTCATTTAATGGATCATCTATTACCTCCTCTTGTTCATTCTGTTCTGTGTTTTTGCTTGTTTCATTTATAACAAGTTCCTCATTTTCTGGTTCATTGATTTGTTCACTTATATTTTCATCTCTAATTATATTTTGGTCACTTACTGGCTGTGCTGTTGTATTTATAGTGCACTCAGAAATTGCAGATGTATTTTGTAAATTTGTAAGAT
>JAHPZR010005215.1:10000-22500 GCA_019787425.1 Platygyra sinensis
ATAACCTGTTAAAACGCCCTAATTTAGCTTTAAGTGCTTATAACTCAGAAACGGGCTTGGTGACCCATTTTGTATCATCGAGTTGTGATCAACATATTAAGCTAAAACTTTTAGAAAGCTTAAAAATATTCTACCAAAAGGGTCAGAGCCACCTTAATTTTAATTATCATTTACGTACGTCACAGAACACTAAGTGTTGCAATATTTCTAAGCATCTATGATCATAAAATAGAAAACTCGATTGTTGTATTGTACCTTATATATAAAAAAAAGTGAAGCCTTGGAGCCAACTGCCGGAGATTATCCCAGTTTCTGTAGCATGAAGCAGCTAGGAGTATTTCTTCCTCCCCTGGACGGGATGCTAGTCACTCCCCCGCAATTTTGTTAGGTTTCGCTAACATTTCGCAGGTACCCATTTATACACCTGGGTGGAAAGAGGCACTGTGAGAGTAACGTGTCTTGCCCAAGAACGTTAACACAACACGATGTCCCCGGCCAAGGCTTGAACCCGGATCGCTCGCTCCGAAGTCGAGCGCACTAACCATGGGGCCACCCTGCCTCCCGTACCTTATATAAGACAACATACTTTACTTCTTATGTCTCTAATAATGGTTACATATTTTGTTTGGTTTCATACCCTAAAATACCAGCAGCAACTTAGTGGTCATCGCAAAGACAGCTGCAAGATGTAACAAGCTCTTGGAGTGCTTGAATAAAAGTTGCCTTTCGGGAGAGCGGGCCCTTCAAAGCGACGTTATATTGGTCACACATCGACCTTAAGTCACTTATTTTCAGCTTCTTTAAAAACTGTTCAAATCTGCCCTGATGGTACAATTGACACAGGTTAACGTCTTCATATTCGACCGGGTGACCAAGGCCGACCTCTCTGTTTACTTGTTGCTCCAAATGTTGCAAGAATTCTTCCCTTTCTAGAGCCAAATCTTGATCGTGATCTTGTTGACTGCCAATTTCTTGCCCTCTTTGTCTTGCAGCTAGTCGAGAGAAAAACCCTTTGACTGTTTGCGTTTCGAGCCATTCGTCTGTCTTAAACTTCTGTTTAATTTCTTCAGCAATTTCTGTTGGGTTAGCTTTTTGCTTCCCATCTTTGTTGCCCTCATCAAAAACGTTCGTTAAGAATTCCTTGACTGCTGGCGAGATTCTAACTTTGGCTTTTGTCTTTTTCAGAGCCCATCCCAGTTGTGTCTCACCAGGGGCTCCTTGAAGACAACCAGCAATTGTTGCATCGGATTGGTAACCAGTGGAGATACATTTTTGGCTCTGACCCTTTACAGACGTGGTAATTGATGCCCACTGTCGGCGGATTGTGTCATACACGGATTCTTTCTCTTGTATCATGACATGACGCCCGGTGTCCATATGATCATCAGCCTCTTGTAGGGTGCTGAACGTCTGGATGCACGCTGGCTCCATACATGGGAACATGGCCACCGGCGTAAGAGGATCTTTAGGTCCAGCCCCTACCTGTCTTCTCTGCGTTGTAATAATGGATTCCTGTGACCATTGACTTACTCTCTTCAGCCCAGAAGCATCTTGTGTATACATAAAACTTGAATTAGGTATCTTTTGACCTGCCCCAATACCATAGGCTTGCCAGACTGTGATACCGTCTCTCTCAAAGGAAAAGTTGTTGTACTTTGTGATGTTTGGAATCTTGTTAGAAGCAACATTTGCAGACATCTGAGAAGGATCTACTGTGCACACTGCTACTCGAGTTCCGGTGATGCTGGGGGGTGATTCAAGTGCATTCTTTACATCCTGGGCTGTCTGTATGTCGTTATTCTCTGCCACATAATTCCTGAGACGCTGCTTGCACGGAGCGATCCGTCTGTCACATAGATCTTTGCCCGCCTGTGGATCAGAAAAATCGTACCTCACAACCTCTATTCCAGTACGCTTACTGGTGGAATTTATCGTGGACAACAGGGCGGAATTGTGATAGCATCCTGCATTGTCACTTCTTAGTATTGCTCTTTTCACTGAAGGATGCGTTTCTTTGACGGTACTTAGAACCTCTTCAAGAATGCAAGAAACAGAAAACCAATCCTGTTTACAACTGTCAAATACAGCTATGTAAGAGTGGATTTGGTATTCGCATTGTGTTGGCTTGCAATCGGGGTGGTCAGATGAATGAACAACAGCTGAAAAATGCCAATTTATTCCTCTCTTGCCAAACCACTCTGACTGTGTTTCTCTGTATTTCATAGGAAGGAGCTTCATGGCCCAGTCATTGATGACTAAAATAGTTTCACTATTCAGAGCATTCAAAGCATCCTGCCTTGCGATATCTTGCTGAAATGTTCGAAGCAAATGGGATTTCCACGCCTCAATTTCTGCTACGGCATGTTCCCATTCCCACCTTGCTCTTTCCCTTTGTTCCTCTGTCAAACTTGTGTCCTTGTTCTCCACTTTCTCCTTAATGCTATTCAGGATTTCTCTAATGCCTTGGCATTGGAAACATACCAGATCGTGCTCATGGTTGCAAGGGCTACAAAACTGGTCTTGGCCAGGATCGGATAGGGCAAACTGGATGCAGTGATCAGGACAATGTTCATCGGGACCCAAATTACATTTATAATCGCACTTAAGGTATTTCTTTCCTGCTCTTAGTCGTTGGGCAGTTTCTCTTCCCCAAGTAGCTCCTGCACCATTAGTTGCTAGCGTTTCAACAAGCGTCTCTAGTGTTTCAAAGGCCTCAATTCCAGCTGTCGATGTATTATCCAGACCTTGGAGGGACTTTTGTTTTGAAGCACTGCAGACTTGCATGATTCTAAAACAAGTGCGCTCGTTCAGGGGTTCTTTGTCTTCCTGTTTGCATTCTTGTTGGTACAAATGAATGATTTTGGTTGTTGTCATCGTTCGCACAACTGCTGGTATGGGTAGAGTTACTCCAGAGTTCAGCTTCAGCGTTTTAGTACCAAAGGCAACATCTTGTAGAAATGTGGATCTTGAAATAAAAAGAATGAATTCCCTGACCCGGTCCATGTCTAGACGACATCGAAAAAACTTCTCAGGCACCTTCATTTCACCAGCACCTATTTCCCTGGCATGCTGTCGGGCATTTTGTATTTGTCGTCTGGAGATGTCAGGGATAAGTTGCTGAAGTTCTGCTTGGCTGTACTTGTCACATATAAGTGAAATTATTTGAATCCGTGTAGACCTATTTTCAGACTCGTTGTACGCTACTACTATAGCTTCTAAACCAGCGTCAAGGACTAAAGTACTCGTAGGTCTTTCGTGTGACAAGTGATACTTGATAACTGATTGCCACAGAGGTTCTTCCTGTGAAGGTGCGACCGTACTCAAAACAAGAGTAATAGCTTCCTCCACTTTCTTTATGTACTGTCTCTTTGTTTTCTCAGACGTTTCATTCCAATCGTAATCAATGTACTGCAAAAAAGGTTGGAAAGTGCCCTCTGAAATGCTGGTAAGAGCATTATTCAAGATTGCAAGATGTTTGCGTTCTAGTTCACCCTCCGGCAAGTAGATACTGACGTTTTCTTCATGGGATGAAATGCTTTTTGCTGAAACAAGCGAGCCCAAGGATACCCGGGTATCACAAACTTCCTGTTTCCTCACTCGAGATTGTCTGGGAACAGACTTTAATGTTGACCCTGTAAGTGGCAATTCATGGGGCTTTGCGTCTTGATCAAGTGATCCCCTACAAGTTCTGCAAATTACTGCAAAAAAAGATTACATGTTAGACATTGACTCGTTCTTACTAAACTTTCAAAAGGTGCAAAGTGACCACCTGAACGATTGTCACTTAACATGAATCTCTTTTGTCTACTGATTACGCACGAAGCCGTGAGAAATACCCCGCAAGCAATCTCTGCACCTTTCTCTGGTTTCTCGTTCTTATTGACTCGAGTAGATAGCTTGATCGCAGACCATGAGTTGACTTATTATTACCTGAGCCAATTGCAACAATAACACCTGTCTGCTCGTATATTTTACACGCCATCTCCTTGTTTATGCGACGAGGGTTTTTCTTTAGCTTGCTTGCGATTCTTTTCAGTCTTGAGGATTCCACATCGTGGTGGTCAGGATGACAACAGCTGGCCTAGTAGAAAAAATATATGCATGTATGTATTTTTTGGCTTTCAATCACATCTTTGAACAAAGCTGGTTCACCAATAGTCAGCATTTGCTTGGTTAATTACAATCACTTGGTACATAGTAGTGTACTTGGCACGATGTTTGGGACATACGGTCAACTTTATAACTTCATTACCACCAAAGGGAATTCCTGCACGGTTGAGAATGAGTTCCCACTGGGCGATAGCAACGACATCAGCTTTGGAAAGAAAAAGAAGCATAGCAGTACTTACGGCGATTCAAATGAGCCCGGGAACAAGCAAGCTGGCCCGCTTAGCAAGACGAATTTTGACCTCTGTTTGTTCGGGAAATTTTAGCTTGATTAATTAAAACGCAGAAAATTTAGTGACGTTAACAAAAAGGCATGGCGTATTGGAAAGTATCCGTGGCTCGTATTTCCAGTTGTTTTATTACGGAAAGGTTTTTTATCTTAAACAACGGGCCATTTTGATTTAACAAATCTCAGAAACAACACATAATCTGTCTGCTCTTTTAGGGAAACGTTTGCATGATTGAAAACTTTTTCATGCCCGTAAGCTTGTCTGGCTACCAAAATGTTAGTCCAGGGTACCACTGGCCAGCCTGCCTTCTGACATGAACTCATCAGGGCTAGGTTGTTCGAAAGCCGGTTAACATTAACCCAGGGTTAAACGTTAACTGAAGCATTACGTTTTCTTGTTTAAAAATGTTTTTCACCTCTAACGTTTGGTGGTTTGAGATTACTACCGCTCAAAACTTAACTTTTTGTCAGGGAGTCAAGAAGTGAAAGTGGTCCAGTTTTGAGTTCGCCATGACCACTGATTAAAAGTACTGAGAACGCATTTGCACAGGGTTGGCCTCGACCGAAAGTAAAATATTCACAAATTCCACCGAGAAGATGACCCGCTATTTATAGCTCTGTGTAATGTCTAATTTTCAAATTTGTGGCACTTTCCCACTGGTATTTATGAATATTTTTTTTAGGTCGAGGGTAACCCTGCGCAAGTGCGTTCTCAGTGCTGTTATTCAGCGGTTAGGGCGAACTCGAAACTGGACTATAGCCATTCTGGTGGAATTTTGAGTCTTTCAGTCATACATTTTTCCTTTTAGTTTTTATGATTTCTTTGTTTTTATTTCTGCTGCAAGATAATAAAGCTAGCTCTCGCTCAGACTCATTAAAACACGATATAACAGCCTAGACAAATGCCCCCTTAAGGTCTAGTTAAAACAAGGGTATGTAAACTTTGTGGAACGCTAGAAGCGAGAGAGTTTATGATGCTTGAGACTGAGAAATAGGTTTCCTTTTCTTTTTGTTTTGTTTCATCACCGGTATGTGAAGCCGAAGGGAGACGAAAAAATGGTCTTTTCACATCTTCCTGCACACAATAACTCTTTGCATCACTAAACTGTTTTTTTTTTTTTGCTGTATTTTAGATACGCTGTTCAATAAAAGACCCTTTGTCAAAAGTTGCTGTTAATCAAGAGATTGAGAAAAACTGAATAAGCCTTATTATTACAAAGGCAAAGGCACCTGAGCAAACACTTTAATTGGATTACTTTAATTGAATTACTTAAAAATATGCGTGAAAAAAGTTATAACCACGGAAATTTTTGGCAAACGTTAATTAAAGAACCACGCAGGCTACCAGAAGATTCAAGTTGCTTTGTAACATTTTGTTAGCCTTAATTGAAAATGTTTGCTTTTTTAGCAAGGGTAATGAGGCAAAACTGGTCATTTTTGGAAATCAGGATATTAAAACAGAGCTCGTCTCGCACAAAGAGCGAACGCACCAACACAAGAATTGTATTTACGTAAACTTTACGGCATTCCGCTATGCTGTAGAAAACCATCATAAACAGTTTTTATTGAGGAGGTGAATAAGCAGCTTGAATATTTCTGCCAAACGGATCGTTTTCATCAGTTTCATTTATGCAAAAGTAATTCCCTAATTTTGGAGCAAATTTATAGGGATTAAATGAATAAACTGGTGACAAAACCGGATGAATGTTGTTGTCATCCCTGTCGAGTAAACATCAATTTTCCACGTGTATAGAGACGTAGTATAATAGAATCTGAGTGGTTTGCAGCTGATCGTCCAGTCACACTAGCACTGTAAACATGTTTTACTCACTTGTTGTGTTTGTCTTCCCGGCCTTTTGGTCGACCTCTCATGCCCTACACGCCGGAACCTTTAAACTTATTCTTTAGCCATGGCCCCATGTCCGTCGTGCAGGACATTAGTGAAATTATCGCATCGTCGTGTAGGGCCCATTTCACAGCACCACAAGGGTCTGAATTATTTCCAAATGAACAATAAGTCATCTTCGAATGTTCAACTATCTAGATGGCAGTTCTTCGACCCATGGAGACTGGTGCTAAATTTCAACCAGTCTTCAGTACAAACACGGCCAAATGAGGAATGAGCAGTAGTATTGCCTTGCAAAATATTTTCCATTATTTTGCTTCAGAAAACTTAAGATATTACTGTATATTACAATTAATTGTCTCTGTAATAACTGTATAGCAAGTGTTGTAAGTTTAATTAGTAGTCCCACATCAAGCTTGGGCACTGGGAAGCGTTTTCATGACTCATAGCACAGATATTTTATTTTCCTTTTATTTTGTTTACACGAAATAATTCTTTTTCGTTAATTAACATTTTCTTTCCCTTAAAAATTATCTAGGCTAGGAAGAAAACTGATTTAACAGTGATTTTCAAGTCAAAATTAGATTTATGCAAATGAGATCATTTTGCAAAAGTGTTGCATAATAATGATGCCAGGAAAGCAGCAAATCTCAATGACCCAAATTTTTCTATCCTGTTTTGGATTATAGATGCCCTTAGGTAACTCATGACGAGTGTTTTCATTCTTAATAGGATTACAGGTAAAAATCATGGTTTCTTGAAGTTGGGCTATTTTTCGTATTTTCGGGGGGGTCGCAATTTGCATAAATTCAGTGCCATGCCTATCTCTTCCCAATAATTATATCCGCCAAAGCCATAAGCCATATAAAAGTAGGTTCTTAGTACAAACATCCTATACCGTTATATATTCTGTGAGCTTTCTACATTTATTGTAATGGTACTCGAAAGTTAACTCTCATAAGAGTGTTTTTTGTACTCTGAGACCGCCAAAAAGGACCCCCCCCCTGAAAAATTGAAAGAAAGATAGAACGAAGACAAATTAAACTGGATTTAGTAATAACTCATCAAGGTCAATGTCCTCACCAAGTTTCATTAAATTTGGCCGACCTCGATTTCCAAGGTCTGACACGCTTTCTCAGTCAGGGCCTCTTAATTTGTAAATTTTTTCCTCTTTATCAAAACCTCGCTACATAACTCAAGGCAATAAAATTAACAATAACTAGCCACTTTTTAAGGCTCCTGAAAGTGAGGCGTTAAAAATAAGACTCCATAAAAATCTCACTTTTAAAAATCTCACTTTTTAGACTCATTAAAAGTCTCACTTTTAAGACTCCTCAAATGCCCCACTTTTAAGACTCCTTAAAAGTCTCACTTTAAGGCTCATTAAAAGTTCGACTTTTAAGACTCCTTAAAGGTCCCACTTTTAAGACTCCTTAAATGTCCCACTTTAAAGATTTCTTTTATAATCTCTTGTAGATCCTACGTTGGCAGCGTTTATCGTATGCGTTCCCTTGCAGTTTATAGTCTCACTTTTTAAGACTCCTTAAAAGTCTCACTTTTAAGACTCCTTAAATGTCCAACTTTTAAGACTTCTGAAATGTCTCACCTTAAGACTTCTTAATTAATGTCTCACTTTTAAGACTCTTTAAAAGTCCCACTTTTAAGACCCGTTAAATGCCCCACTTTTAAGAATCCTTGAATGTCCCACTCTGTTTTAATACTTCTCAAATGTCTCACTTTTTAAGATTCCTTAAAAGTCTCACTTTAAGACTTCTTAAATGTCTCACTTTTAAGACTCCTTAAAAGTCTCACTTTTAAGACTCCTTAAAGGTCCAACTTTTAAGACTTCTGAACTGTCTCACCTTAAGACTTCTTAAATGTCTCACTTTTAAGACACGTTAATAGTCCCACTTTTAAGACTTTTTAAATGTTTCCCTTTTAGGACTCCTTAAAAGTCCGACCTTTAAGTCTCCTTAGAAGTCCCACAATTAAGACTTCTTAAAAGTCTCAAATTAAGACTTCTTAAAAGTCCCATTTTTAAGAATTCTTACAAGTCCCACTTTTTAGACTTCTTAAATGTCCCACTGTTAAGACTCCTTAAAAGTCTCAGTTTAAAGACTCAAGTCTCACTTTTAAGACTCCTTAAATGTCCAACTTTTAAGACTTCTGAAATGTCTCAACTTAAGACTTCTTAAATGTCTCACTTTAAGACTCTTTAAAGTCTCACTTTTCAGACTCCTTAAAATCCCCACTTTTAAAACTCTTTAATAGTCTCAACTGAAGTAAGTCGGTAAAAGTCTTACTTTTAATACTCATTCAGTAATTTTGTTGTTTCAAGTTTTCCTGAAATCGCCCCTTTTAAGATTTGAAATCGTCATTTTAAGTCGGCTTAAAATCTCCTTTAATTCGCTTATATCAAGGCTTCTTAGAATCGCCGAAAAGGTTCCTTTTATGACCAGATTGATGGGGTTGCCATGGGTTCACCCCTAGCCCCTGTCCTCGCCAATCTCTTTATGGGTCACCATGAAAAGATTTGGTTAGAACAATATTAAGGTCCTGAGCTTCTATTTTATCGTCATGTGGATGATACGTTTTGTTTATTCCATTCAGAACAGGATGCCATTGCATTTTCGACTATATCAATAGTCAGCATCCCAACATACGCTTCACGATGGTGAAAGAAATTGATCATGTTTTGCCCTTTTTGGATGTCTTAATCGACAATACCCACCGTAATTCCGTCGTCACTAGTACCTTCCATAAGAAGACCTTCACGGGTCTGCTCAACAATTACTTCAGTTTCGCACCTCTGACATACAAAATTGGTCTTATCATGACATTAATTGATAGGGTTTTTAAAATTCAACAATACTTGGTTGAGCTTCCACAAGGACATTGCGAAAATAGTGTTCATTTTGGGCAAGAATCTTTTCCCCGTTCACCTCATCGATAAATGCGTCTATCGATATTTGAACACAGCCATTGACCGATATGGCTGCACTCGAACACCTCCTTCCTCTAATATCACTTCACAGGGTAAACAATACTTTTATACGTTACCTTATTTAGGCGACGAGAGTCCACCCAGAACTGGTTCCGATGCTCAAACACAATGGGCGTCGGTTCAGTTCAGCTGGCAAGATACAACTATGCTACCGCCTTTTCATGCAGGGGTCAGAACTGCGTTCAGTGGATATAAAGATAAAACCACCGGAGAATGGAGCGTAGATACAGAACGTTGGAACAACATTTTGGAATTGGGCGAGAAAGGAACAAAGGTAACCGGAGCTGTTATGGAACAAATTGAAAAGGGAGTCGCAATCGCTTCTGGACACTAGTCCTTTTGATCTCGACTCTACCGCCCTTGTTGCATCACTTGCAGATATTGCCCGGCACAAATGTGCTGTTTTTTTTTCTATTTGTTAGTGACATTTAATTTTTTACGCACATTAAGTGTTAAATTGGAAATCATGAGTGGTTGTTAATATTTTTTTGTCAGCTGTAATATTGCTTAGTTACTACATTGTCCGCTAAAATGGGAATTTCAAATAACCTATTGCACAGTAGGCAGTTCTTGTGCTCTCTGTATAAATGTATTTTGAACCACTCGACGTCAGTGTCGTCTTTAATGTTGTAATCCCTATACCTGTTTTTTTTTTTTATCTCTTGGTTTATATATCCTTGTGCTTTCTGATCAAAACATAGTTTAGCCCGTGATTTTTATGGACCCTGGACTTTGTTAAAGCTGTTCAAATAAAGTGTGTTACAATAAAATATGGTTATTATTTTTTCGCTCATACTTGGTCTTTGAAAGCTGTCGCATGTAAAGTCAGAAACAAAAATAGATCATCAAAGAAATACAAAAGATTGATGTTTTATGAGTGTTCCTATATCCCAGCCTGTGCTCCTGCCATGATGCATCTCTTTCTCCTCTAAAAGCGTTAATAAAACCACAAAAAAATCAAACAAGAAGCGTGATCGAGTGCTTACATACTGGGATGTGAGGCTTCGCTACCAGCTTGCGGCACCGATTTCAACTTCTTAAGTTCGTTTGTAGAATAACCTAAGGCTCAACAGCGTGTTCCAAGTGATTTAGTTTAGTAGACATTTTGCTGAGTAAATAGCGATCAAAAGCAGAAAAAAATCTTCTTCGGTAACCACACATTCAGTGGCTAACAGCTATAACGGATGGAAATTCCACTCCGCTTGATCATGAGGGCTAATCATGTTGGACATGTTCCTGTTATGAGGTTCTAGGTTCAGATCAGTTAAGTTTAAATACATAGAATGTTAAACCCCCCAAATGGTAAGTGGATTAAGAAATTTGTACACAAACAAGGAACTTGGTTATCAATAGTGTAACGAACCTCGTCAACAATACAACAGAACTTTTGTTCTTATAGAAAGATGCAAATGAGCCTCTTCAAAATGCTTTCGCAGATAACGATGCTGATTCTTTTAGTTATTCTAGTATAATGCATCAACATTCTCCACACTTTTCCTGTACATTCTTGTTGGTGAAACTCTGAACAAGTTAATTATCGGCTATTACCTCTCTTTAAGATCTTTGGTTTTGTATTTGTATGCCTGGCCAAGAGCAGCGTATAATCGAGTGCTTGCAAAACGACCGAGATAAACTGAACTTCTTGGCCTCGCTTGCAGAAGAACCTTAAGCTTAACAGCGTGTTACAAGTGAATTGGAGCACTAAGGTAGTGGTGCTTTTTAAAGAAACCAAAGTCAGTCAAATTGACGATGGCAATGGTTTGAGACAAGAGGTGAATGACCTTCCTTGCTGTCTTTCTCTTGAGTTGTTTTTATTCCTTGTTCAACGGTTGATCTCGTGATTCATTGATAGTCAGATTATGTTGCATGTCATGGCAGATAACAAACGTAATAAAGCAAAATGGAAGAAATATGAATCGCCATTATAGAGCATGCTAGTGAAGGGCATAGTGTGATTAACCCTTATTACTGGAGAGCAGCAGTGAATAGCGTTTTTTCTCAATGGGGAGGCATTATTCATTAGCCACTCGACCATAGCTATTTTATTTTTATTATTATTATTATTATTATTATTATTATTATTATTATTATTATTATTATTATTACTATTATTGAAAATATTATTATTTATACATGTTTTTTTTTCGGAATAACAGGAAGTTTGTGATGATTTTGTACAATGGCACTTTCCCTACAGAGTCATCAACTTAACATTGTTTTAAAATCATGATCGTCATATGACAGCCGTATGACTTTTTCAGCGGCTGAACGGTGGAAATGGTTTGAGACAAGAGGTGAATAACCTTTCCTCGTTATGTTTCTTTTGGTGTGTGTTCCAGCTGAATTGGCATTGACGTACATGATTAAAGAATCCGTCACGGCATATCACATATTCACAGCATAAGCTTAATAAAAGTCAGGAAGTGGCTATCAAGTTTACATCGGTAGCTTACGTTATACGACGTCTTGTACTGCAGGTGGCAAAAAAGCCGAAAATCGCAAGGAGAAAGACAAAGAGAACAAAGAGCACTCAAAAGAAAATAAATGAATGAATAACTTCGTGATTATAAAGTGCGAATCAAGCTTAATTATTTCTTTGTCTCCTTACGTATTTAATCTATTTACAAAATGATTTGATTTATGGCCAGGGCTGAATATTGTTTTCTTTTGAAAATAATTTTACGTTCAGTTTCTATTCTTTTGCTATTTGGTTTTGATAACCTTTATTTTTAAGATGCATTTGGTTTCTTCTGCAGTCCTACAAAAAACAGCTTTCCAACAATGATAAAGTAATTTTGTAATTTAGTTGAAAGGCATTGCTCAGATATTATACCAAATATAATATCTGCAAAGAAAGACGAACTTGCTTTATTCGATAAAAGCTTTAAAATTCCATTTTCAGTCACGCCCAATAAAGTTTTGACGGTGAGTCAGCGCAGAAAAAGGGTCTGGGTGTCTGAATGCGTCGTGACCACGCCATGACAGGAATAATCGAGGTCAATTTTGTTTCAGTAGTGGTGACTCGGAGGTGTTTTCTTCTACAAAAAGTCAAACAAAGCGAAGTTGGTGAAGCAATGCAGCCGTCAAGGAGGCAAAATAAAAACACGGAAAGTTGATATGCTCCTGAACTGACGTCATTTGTAACCAATCTTTCATTATAGAGTGTGTGCACCTGACGTCATCAAATTCTCAAATCCAAAACAAAAACAGCCACTAAAGATTTTATTCTCATCAGGAACAAGAAGTACCAAATT
>JAHPZR010005215.1:30000-34258 GCA_019787425.1 Platygyra sinensis
CACACAACACGCGCGATAAAGGTAATTTGATCTTTTACTAGCTTCTTTTACTCATATTCTATGTGAGGATGTGAGGATGTGAGGGCTCCCTGTGCACCCGCAAACGATCCCATAACTAAGCGGACGTCTACTCCCACCCCAGGTTTCGACTCTTTTTGAAAGGGGGTTACTGCTCTAATGCTCTTCGATTATTTTCAGTGAACGCTTGCGGCTCGCGCTAGCTCTTGATTGGAAGAAACGCTAGAACATGCTGTTCCCACTAGCCTGCTTGGCAGGCGTCCGAAGGGGAGGGAAAGGGGAAAGACGAGCCAGTGAAACGCGAGAAAATCGGACGCGGGAGGATCGCGCTCGCGGTAGGGGAGGGCTGCAAGGATGCTATTTTCTTCATTACGCCCCCTAATTAACTATGCAAAAACCACTCAACTGTGGAATGTCTGGCTGTCAAATTATCCAATCAGAATCACGCCGCTTCTTTCGTGACAAAATCTGTAGGTGCTAATGAGTTCTCGTATTTCTTGTTTTTGTTGTTTTGCACGAAAAAAAAAAACCCAAGACCTCAGCTTCGGACGTTGGGAAAAGCGAGAAGAGGCCGGCCCAAAAAGAAAGCAATTGTAACAATGTTTGAGTTTGCCAGATAAATCTAAAAGTAACATATGACAAATGTGTGGCAAAAGCTTGGAGAAATATATTCAAACCGTCGGCGAGAAAAGAAATATTCGGAGTTGTCTCAAGCGAATCTCTAAAGAGCTTTGGGAAAACAATGATTGCTTCTTACATCGATTCACTGTCGGCATGGAGTGCTTGCTTATGTTTCAAATGTATGCGACTCACAAGCCACTAAACTGCTACTGAGCAGTGTTCTTCTTCAGTGATTGTAGAGATCGCTTATCTGTGGCACGAAGGAAGGGCGCGAAATTTTTTATGTTAAGGAATGTCAAACTCTTTGCGGCATGCAGAATTTAACGCTTTTCACGTCAGTATGGATCGCCGTTTGTAAGTATTTAAGCTCTGCCCGACTTTACACTGTTATAATGGAAGAATGTGGTTTTGATTCACTAATTTTGGCCTTGTTCTTAGAAACATTCTAGTTTCACTTTAAATGAAGTTGCGTTGAAAAGAGCATTTCTTGGAAAATATTTTAAATCACAATTGGTCGTTGGCGTGCAGAGAAATGTGCTATCTCTTTCAGAGTTACAGTCATTCTGTTTTTCTTTTTTCGAAAAATTAAAGAGGGCATTTCAACCAGAGCATCATATTCTGGTCAGGTGGATGAGTTTAGAAACCCAATGAAAACCGAGTTGAAAACACGGCCGTGCTTGAAAGCCGTGTTTCAAATTATTTGAAACACGCGTACGGATGCAAATTTTCTTAATCTGCATATTCATAAAGCAACAAAAACACGTGGCGATTAACAACTTTCTTTAATCACACATTTTACGAAACAAACTTTAAACCTAAATTATTTACTGCTAACGTTGAATGTAACGGTACAGTTGTTAAACTACCCAAAACTGAAAAGCCCATTCTTTTTCTAAATTTAAATTCTCGCTCGATGGTGGCGACCTCGTGTTTTGGTTCACTTTCAACCTTGCTGTACACTTCCGACCTCAATTGGCACCGACGTTAGAAATTTTATCAGACCAAATGCACACGTTACCTCGGAATTGCGCTGGCCACACACTTTTCCTCTTCTTCGCTAGTTCTTTGCTAATACTAATTCTAATAATAGCAATAATAGTTATTTGTAAAAATAATAATGATAATGTTAATGATAATGATAATGATAATGATAGTGATAGTGATACTGATAGCGATAGCAATAGCGATAGTGATAGAGATAGTGATAGTGATAGTGATAGTGATAGTGATAGTGATAGTGATAGTGATAGTGATAGTGATAGTGATAGTGATAGTGATAGTGATAGTGATAGTGATAGTGATAATGATAATGATAATTCGAAATTTTATCAGACCAAATGCACACGTTACCTCAGAATTGCGCTGGCCACACACTTTTCCTCTTCTTCGCTAGTTTTAGGAGGTCTAAATCTGCACTTTGCCATTTGCTCTGTGAAGCAACGTGTTCGCTCGGAACTGACAAACAGCAACACAGCATGAAATTAACAATAACAATAACCAATAACATAACAATTAATAACAATAACATAACAATACAATAACCAATAACCATAACAATAAAAATAACAGCTAACAATGAACAATAACAATAACACTACAATTAACAATAACAATAACACTAACAATAACAAATACAATAACGATAACAATAACAATAACAATAACAATAAACATAACAATAACAATAACCATAACAATAACCGTAACCATACCATAACCATACACCATAACCAGAACCATAACCATAACCATAACCTAACCATAACCCAGTAACCATAACCAAAACCATAACCCTAAACCATAACCCTAACCATAACCATAACCGATAACCATAACCATAACACATAACCATAACCTAACCATAACGCATAACCTAACCATACATAACCATAACCATAACCATAAGCCATAACCATAACCATAACCATAAAGAACCATAAACCATAACAATAACAATAACAATACAATAAACAATAGCAATACGAATAACAATAAACAATAAACAATCACAATAACAATAACAATAACAATAACAATAACAATAACAATAACAATACCTAACAATATTACGATACTAGACAACAACAGTCCACAATGACAAGCAACGAACAACGCTGATGTAACATCGGGGTGGCGGTAGCACTCGCAGGTAGACAGCAGCACTAGCCGCGCTGTTGACGTCAGTGATGGCGCGAGAAAATAGCATGTACATGTTGCAGTAAGCAAAGTTTAGGCAATTGTTTGCATTGGGGATAGGGCGTGCGTTAGCAGTAGTTTTCTAGTAGCAGTAGCAGTAACATGTCCTCCGTGTTTCTATCGAGCTATACAAGCACATCGTGATAAGTAATAATGGGAGATACTCGGACAACAATGGCTAGTGAGAATGAGGCACTCGCCGGCGCTCGGGCGGGGCCCGAGCAGCATAATCTCGTTCTCACCATAACTTCCACTCGTGTTTAAGTATACTCGATGACACCGGTACATAGTTCGCTATTTCTTGAAAATAGTAATCACTAATGCTAATACTAATTCTAATAATGGCAATAATGTTATGTTTTAAAAATAATACTGATAGTTATGTTAATGATAATGATAATGATAATGATAGTGATAGTGATAGTGATACTGATAGTGATAGCGTAGTGATAGTGATAGGGATAGTGATAGTGATAGTGATAGTGATAGTGATAATGATAATGATAATGATAATAAAACACACAACAACATGCTCTTAAAGGTAGGGAGAACTCGGAAAAATCCTAACGCTAACGCTAACGCTGATGCTGATGCTAATGCTGATGCTTGATGCTGATGCTGATGCTAATGCTAATGCTGATACTGATACTGATACTGATACTAATGGTAATAATAATAAAGTTAATAGAAATAGAAATAGTGTTGTCTCACGATGACGCCGAAAAGTCGGCTTTAAACCTATGTATTCCTTATGTGTGAAAAAATAACAATGCCAAAAGCACTTGACAGTGTGCGTAGTAAAAGAAAATTATAAAACCTAAGACAAAAGTTACAAGTTCAATACTGGTATATAAATTAAAATTAAGTTCTTATTCTTAATAAAACTACAAAGGATTGACATACACCGGCCGACAACAGGTCACGTAGGGATGCTTAAAAGTTTTTTTTTCCAGGAATGAAACGCAGTAGATAAGGTACTTTTAATCGAAATAAATTTCAAGAAATCTCGGCAAAGTTAACCTCAAATTGAATGAATCCACAAGCGATGTCTTTCTGAAGAGTAGCATTGCCCAGAAATTTCAATGAAATCAATATCCTGATTCACAAACGGCAGTTATATTTTCTCGTATCCGAGTTCAGTTTAACTGTTTCTCTGCCGATTTTAGACAGATTTCCTCAGATAATTTTTTTGAAGAACGTCTATGGTCTGTACCTTCCACCAAGGTTATTTGCAGTCGCCATGACCGAATTCACATCGTACCTGCCGTTCTTAAGCTTCTCAAGCAAGTGAAAAACTAACAAATTGAGATCAAATATTCTCCTCAATGTCAACGGTGATAATGAATTTGCCTTTGAAGGCCATGAATGTAGCACAATCAAAATGGATGCCTCGGATTATAAAGGATTGAAGAGCGAAACGATC
>JAHPZR010005216.1:0-10000 GCA_019787425.1 Platygyra sinensis
GTCTACGAAATAGAAAAATCATCGTTGTTTGGGAAGGGGAAGTGTTTCCAAGACGCTCGGAAATCGAATTTTACTGTTAAGTGTCTCGACTCGTTTTTGGTCATTGTAGCTGAGCCTGAGCCTGATTTGCGATGCAATCGTTTAATTTAATGATGCCCATGAAATCAGAAGCAAGGAATTTTCCTGGCATTCGTCAAAAAAGCTCCACGACGGCAGGGCCGAGTGGTTTGGGCGCCCCGCGGCGATTTGATATGTGTAAGTGGAGGTCCCCTGGTTTCAAATTCCTCCGCCCTAACCTATCCTGGATTTGTGTCTCGGTAGTCCCGAGTTCAACTCCTCGACCGCTTTGTGTAAATAACCAAACTGGTCAGCCTCCCCACCAGTTGGAATTCTTAGTTGTTTATGTTATATTTGCAATATTTGTTTAATTTCTTTATAGTGTCCACCAATAAGCACAACAGTGCTTAATACATTTGACACTTGAAAATGGATTGTACATGGTTCAGAACAGAACAAAACATAGAAGACATGTTTATTGTGATATGTTATTTTCCACCGTCTTCGGTTTTTTGTCGCTGTGTTTTTGTCTTGTTATACAGAAACGAGAATATGCGGTTTTTTTTTCTTTCGGGGGGGAAGCGAAAATTACTCCACTGATTTGTATTGCGGCAGTTGTATCGTGAAGAAAGGAGAAGGACTGTTTACAGTCAGAACAAATGTTCTTGGACATGTACATGCAGGTGAGGATTGACGCTGGCTGTCCTCTTGCATCTTCAAAATCTTGTCCATAGGTGTTGTTTGAAAGAACTATGGTGAAACACTCCTCTAACGGCCACTTCACCACAACCGGGGCCACCACACTACAACAGACACATATCCACACCGGCCACTCTCCACACTGAAACGGCCACTCTCCTCCAACACGTAACGGCCACCAACACTACAACTAGCCACTCTTTAGGGAGTTTTAGCCAATGGCGAAGGCGACTGCAGGGGCAGACCCTTGTGACAAAAAATGAATTTATAGTCTACCTTTCGAATAATCTCGCAATTCTGTTAATCTGTTCAAATAACGCCTATTCGGGTCTAAAAACTTGCTCAGGCTTAACACTCGCACGACAGCGTTCAATTTCTAAAGATACAGAAAAATTAGCATTCGCGGCTCGCGTTCGCCAGAATAACATTAGAACTTGGTCCATTTTATGTTGTTTGGACAGGCAAGAGAATGTACAAAGATTCAAAATGCGTGTGTAGAAACCATTGCTGTACTCATTAAACCTGTTTATTTGGTGATGCGCTCGTTCGCCTTTGTCGCCCTGTCGCCGTCGCCGTCGCCCGTGCGCCGTCGTGGTTGTGCGAAGACTCGCCTATTCTTGGCCCGGTCGGACAGTTCCATTCATTCACGTCTTATTTTTCGTTGCAGTACTTCTTGACACTGCAGTTGTTAGAGAGCGCAAAACCATGACAACAACCGGCAAACGAGAACGGCACCAAACACAAAGGTTTTACCTGAATGACCAGAACATGGTCCCTGTGCACGTGCCTTCATAATAGACCATTTTTAACGTTGTCGGCTTAGTGACCTGGCCTCGTGAATGGCAGCGAGCTGGAAGTTGACCTTGTTTTGATACAGACCCACTGCCTTTTTATTGTGCAAGATCAAAGTTGTTCTTATCGCTAACCTGGTTGGCATTTACATGAGAAAAGCTGAGAGGTCTGGAGATCAAAGCAGGTCACCTCCAGCCTCGCTGCATTCATGGCCAGGTAAACTAAGCACACAACTGTAAAGAGGGCCTATTCTTGCTACATGTCTTGTGTCCCGTCCTCTGCAAAACAACATCACGTGAAATGACACGAGTTTCTGCGTCGTTTTACTGAACGTGTACGATCGACGGACTAAGTTTTTTCGGTATTTACCATTTGGAATTTAACGGTCGTCATTGCATATTAAGCTAAGGCAACGTTTTTAGAAGCTATGGGCGCAGATCCAGACACATCGCGAATTTCGCTTGTAGAGATTTAAATTTCCTTTTTTTCGGGCCCTCGGCGGCGTCGCTCGGTCGACTGACTAACTGACTGACGAACGGATGTATAAAACCCACAATTTTAATCGTTAAAGCGTTACCAAATTTAATTCCGTACCGCGCACACGTTAGACTGCTTCTTTAAAGTGCCTGTTTTAAATTGCTCAAAATAAGTAGTTTTTTTGATACATTTTTATTGTAAATAATTTTTTATTGTAAATTCATGACAACCGCGCCCCGATTAGCTTTGCTATATGCGGGTTGGTTGCAAGGTTTATTAATTTTGTTTTTTGTAAAAATTAATTTAAATAAAATGATGATGATGATGATGATGATGATGATAATTAATTAAACGTTCTTTTATGCTGTGGAATAAAGTGATGTGCACTTTCCTTCGTTGTCTTATTGAAAATAGTAATAATCATTTCACAACAGATGTGAATTTAAAATTCTGTTGTTGTCAAGTCACTTTTCTCACAGTTACCGCTGCCTATTTACAGGGAGGATCGCCGTCACCTTCGATCGAATCCAGGCCACTCGACAAGCGACGCGGGCTGTCAACTGGCTCACGGAAAAGATTCGTCAGAATATAACTAATGAAGGTAAAAGGGCAGCGGATGATTTTTTTCATTGCAAGGGTTAAAACAGTTGAGATGTCCATAAACTAAATCACCCAATCAGATTGTTTATTTCCCAGTCGAAGTATATATTGGACTGGGAAAGTTAAATCACTGAAAAGTCGAGTGGTGAATGAGTCTCATAATTTTAACCAGAGTGTTGTTTTTGACCATTCGGGAGAATATATTGGTCGAGACTTATATCAGTGATATAGAAGTGTTGTAAAAAAATACAATTACATTACTTAGAGAAGAAGCCACATCAGCGCCTATCCTGGTTGCCATGGAATTTTGTGTGTGGTTTTTGTAACTCGGAGAAAAACCCTCGGAGCGAGACGAGAACGGTCAACCAGTGACAACCTTATCCCATATATGGCACCGGCCTGTACTCTAACACTGGGCCACATTGGTGGGAGGCGAGCCATCCCTGTGCTAACCCTGCTCCCGAATAGGCAGTATGTATTCGTCGCAGACGACGAAGCAAGACTATTCAACATTTGGCGTTTTTATGTTTCGCCTCTATCGCACTGTCACGAGAACATAAGCACGCCGCCTGATGGCAGATAATTTTCAGTAGTACCAGTCTTGCATCCAGTTTTGTTCCTTCCTGCGCTTTTAGTGAAGTCTGACACGAACATTCCGACGGAAAGAGATTCGGACAATTTAACCCAGTATGTTTTGTTTGGTTGCGCGTCACGTGGCTTTGAATAGTTTTTTAAGAGATCTTTTTCGATAGCAGAAAAAATGGGTCGCATAAGGCGTGTAAAACGGGAGCCCGTGACAAGGAAGTTTATTTTTTTCTCTTTGTGTGAGTGGGAGGGCAGTGGGTTTATAACATTTAACGGTGTGAGATAATGTTTCTCCTCCTTTAGGGCTAGTTGAAACGCTCATCTCCAGACACAGCTTGTCTGCTTGGCATCAAGAAGGCGGACAATCCTTTTACGCCCCGTTGAGACATTGAAACTTGTCACCGACTTTCAGTAAGTTTTAAAGGCATTGTTAAGTCTTGATTAAAAAAAAAAAACATATCTTGACTTGTTGCCGAAGTTCCTCAAAGAATGCTGCTCAACTAGCTTTCATTCAAATGATTTTAAGTTAGAATCACAGTCTACAGCACCACATGACAGTCTTGCTCCGGCGGTAACTTTGATATTGGAATGGTTAGATACTAGGATTCATTCACAGGCTTAAAAGTTAGAATCACCTTTTACAGCTTCATTCAGTAAATAGCACCACGTGACCAGTACTGCTCGGTAACTTTCATTAACTAGGTTTCGTTTGCATGTCCCCACACTAGTTTCCATCCACAGACTTAAGTTTGAAGCCAAAACCAACCTTATGCAGCGTAATAAACAATACCACATGAAAGTACAGCTCAATAGCTTTTTATTTGAATGGTCACACACTAAGATTTCGTCGACAGATTTAAACGTAAGAATCAGCCCGTACAAAATAACAAACAGTACCACATGAATACACAGCTTAGTGGCTTTAATCGCAATGGTCAACAGACTGGGTTTCATCCAAAATCTCTGACGACTGGACTAAATGTTTCTGTTCTCCACAGGCATCGGCGTTCCCAGAGACGCAGTGGTGGTTAGAAACTGAGTTATCTTCAAAAAATCCTGGCACAGATATCATCAAAACTTCGAATATCACAGGAGAGGACGACTTGTCGCCTCTCAAGTGAAGCGCTTGTGATGCGCACGTGGGTTTGTGATGTGCCCTTGCCTTCTGATCACGTGGACTTGATTGTGATTGCCAAACGGAGGCGTGGTTATAAACAGTAGACAAATAGATAAAGTAACCGAAGCTAGGATTATTTTGTATTCCATTTCAACGTGTCTAAAACAAGATGTGAATATATGGAAAAAGAAAAAGTAGTTCCCTTTCCTAAGAGTGAAAATACTCATAAATGAAGTCTGCATTGTTGCATGGTGAAATTTCTTTTTTGATTCCCTCAAGTCTTCAAGCCTCAGACCAAAATTTAATTTCAACAAACTCTTAGTAGTATAGTTACGATTGTCTTGTTTGGAGAATTTTTGCTTCTTGCGCGGTGCTGGTAAATATGTTGCTGCCTCTGAATATGTTGATAAGAGAATTGATATTGTCTCCTAAAATTCTGATCGTCGATATCCCCAACCACTGTATTTCAGCCATATAAACGACTGTGTTTACGAGTGTGTTACTTTGTCAAAGACAGCTTTGTTGAAAGGGATTTACACTTTTTTTGAACTAGATGGGAATGGAATAGATATACGTACTGACTCCTTTGGGATATGTCACGCAATCGTCCTCTGTAAGGGTTTAGGTTGAGAGAATTGCGTGACGATAGCGTGTTACCGTATATTGGTGAAGAAGTCAAAAATGTACAAAAGATACTTTTTTAAGAAGAGAGTCGATAAAGAATAACCACCATGAGAAAAGAGAAAATATTATATATGAACTTCAGAATAGTTGTATGAGAATTAAAAAAAATTATTATTCACAAAGGCTTAGACTGTTGTTGTAGTAGTGCTACACTTGAAAGCTGTTTACAAAGAACTCTTAGTGTGTTATTGTGCCCGAAGTAAATTATATCTGACTGTCTGCAAGCATGACTAACACGGTTTATGTACATACTACTAGTGTCGATAAAGAGAGAGAATTGTTTCACACAAAAGATGCTCTGCTTCTTAACAATAGCGGCAACCACATGACGTCACAAAATGCAATGGCGGTGCACGGGAAATTTAAAAGCGAAAATCGGCGATAGTGTTGACTCAATTTTTGTTACTCTTGAATGTTATTTTCACCTTGTCCAGTACAATTTAGATCCGTAATATAATTACTTCAAATAATTCAAAAAGCCAACTTGTTTTAAGACCTGGAGGTTCCCTTTAAAAACAATGCATATAGTCCCTAACTGACTTTAAGAAAAAAAAAAAATTTCAACAAGAATGAACGCAAGTCCTACCTAGAAAGTCAAGCCCATTCCCACTTACAGGTTCTCCTCTCGGATGACGAAGTTTGTCACAACGGGGCTCTTTCTCCGCCAAAAGTCGTTTAGGGAGCAGCAAACCCGGGGACTAAGTTTTGCTTTTCCACCTTGTTGGTTTCACGGGTAATACGACACGTCGTTTCTCGTGGTGACTTCATCATCGACAAAATCCATCGCATGTTCTCTTGACAATTCTGAAAAATTAACGGGAAGGAAATCCAAGCTCGTAGAACAAACATTACCAAAATTTTTTTTTTTTTTTTTTTCTTCTCTCTTCTCAATCAAGCTTCGATCTACAACAATAATAGCTTGATGCTACTAAGATAACTTGGTGTAGATTTTATTTGGATGACATTTCCATGTCAAATAATCCGTTTGGCAAATCGTCACGATACTGGCGCCAAATGCGCGAGAAACACAATTCAAAATACGAAGTGTCCGAATCAGACCTCCCTTTAGCTTGGGGGCGGTTGTTTTCCCATTGGTAGAGAACAACGTGGTATTCTCATGGAGAATTTTTCTTTTTGTCCGATCTTAAAATTATTCATATCATATACACGGAACTATTTGACAATTTGAAAGCAAGAATTCTCAAGAGTAATCATCAGCGTGGTCTACAATGGGAAAACCTCCCCCCCCCCCAACCCGACCAAGCTAAAGAGGTCTTTACAAACAGACCACGAGCGGTTTCGCGACACATTCAATAGAACCTTTTCGTTCTAGGAATGAGCTTTGAAAGTCCTTTAGCCTGCGTTGCAAGACATTGCTAAACCCGGTTTAGTTTGTCTGCAACGCAGGGCTTAGAAAGTCTTACAACTACCAACTCAGTTTTGGCTTTTCGCACTGCAATTTACAGCCAGAAATTCCACTATTGATATATAAGGATAGAGTTTGACGCCACTACAACCATGAACGATACTTCCGTGCTACTGACTTTCAACGTCGGTGGCAAAAAGTATTTCATGTCGCGTGATTGACCCAAAGCCGGAGAACGCACATGCTCAAAGCATGTTTATAAGGCATTGGGCAAGCCTAATTTGCATAAAAAAATCAGCAAAAACAGTAAATAACTCGTGCCAGGATCTGGTCTATCTCGTGTTAGAATTGGCAGTGGAACCAAGCTCGACAACCTTAGTATTTGTAAAACCAATAAAATCTGATAAAATGTGGGTCATGTGACAATAATTAATTGTTTTATTTTTTTGGAAAAAAACAAACTGGAAAATGGGCCGGCTGAGATGACATACAATTGCTATCAAATTTAGTGTTTTTACAGGTGTGCTAATGGCTCGGTGTAGGTAATACTTTCCTGAATGGTTGACTTAAAAGGGGCTACAGTCACGTGTTAAACGGTATTGAAAAGCTTAGCTAAACTTTTCAAATTTCGTTGTTTGCAATCTGTGTCAATCTTCCTCCATCCTTAACCATCCTTGTTTCCTTTATGGTTTATTATTATCTCTTTGATGTTTTTCTATCTTTATAAAGTGTTATTTTTCAGGTTTCCGTTCAATTTAACGGTTTATTTTGTTCGATGCTCAAAATAACTCAAGAATGCCGTGACTGAGCCCCTTAAAATATTCCGTTTAGAAAGATTTTAAGTTAAAGAGGTTCGACGGGATCTTCTGTCTTTCCATATAGAGCCTTAATGAATAAAGGAGTTGACTCATTCAGGAACAGAAATAGTTGCCTTAGAAAGTGGTTAATAATTCTTATAGTTAGTTTTTCGGATAGCTCACTATCCTTGGCGCATTTTAAAATTCAACTTGAGCAGGCCTGTGATGTCACAAGTCACGTGACCACCATAAATATACCTTGAGTTTAAGGTACCAAATTTTGTTCGTGGTAAGTTTTTTGGCTCCCGTAGGGATAAGGACAGCGTTGCTTTAGATCAGAAACCGTTTTATTACTGCGGCTTTCTGTACTGGATATGAGCCATGCCTTAACATACTTGAGATGAAAAGTCTGTTGCACCCCTGGTATGACCAAACGTGCAGACCAGGCAGGGGCCGTACCTAAGATTTTTTGTCTGCGGGGGCAAAACTCCACAAACCTTCACAGGGATCCATCCCGTATACAGACAGAGTTTCTAGTCGGACGGTTTTGTGTTCACCCTATTAGTTTTCCAGTGCGACGGGGGCAACTTGCCCCCCCCCCCCCCCCCACCCTGCCCCCACGCCTATGTATCGGCCCTGCACAGCAAAATAAGACATAAGTTGAGTAAAAATTGATGCCTCTGCCCAGGATATTGAGTGACTGAGCTGACGTGATTGTATCGCAATTTTCGCTTCGGCTTAAGTTATTATGAAATCGTAATGTTTCGGCTATCTTCCGACAAACGCCGATTACAAGACGGTTCCGCCAGTAGCTTTTACGGGATTTTATTCAGTAGAACTTTTTATCACCGGAGCTGAGCCTATTGTCCAGAAAGGTATACAGACGAGGCGAAAGAGCAACCTTTCGCCTACGTTTTGCCATGTCAAACCGCTGATTAACTGTGTATAAGAGGTTTACACAAATGGTTAAAAAGCCATAGCGTGTACTATTGAGTTATGGTGCATGCGGAGGTTGCTAAGCACGAAAGAAGCGTAAGAGTCGCACGAGGCGATAACCGAGTGCGACTCTAGCTTCTTGAGTGCCTTAAGCAAACCTCCCAAGTGCATCCATTTTAACAATTAGACTACGAGCCCGAGTTTTCTACGAGCAGATAGTCAACGAGGCGCAGCCGAGTTGACTATCGCTCGTAGAAAACGAGGGCGAGTAGTCTAATTGATTTTAGTATAAATTTACCGTAGTCTCATTGCATAAAAGAAAAAAAAGTCAAGTAACGCGTAGAAAAGAACTGTTTTATTATGTTACATCAGGTTCAAACGTGATGCGCGATGTGCACTGATGCGTAACTGCTGACTATCAGCAGATAGTCAACGGTAACATAGCCAATCAAATTCCACGGATTCACAATAGACTTACGTGTGTAAATTTTATATACTAAAAACTCAATTAGAGTACAGTGGCTGCCGGTCGTCCTACGAAATGCGATGTTTTTATAGTTTTTCCGAAGTTTTGGAAGGAATTTTAATGTAAACGGGTAATTAAATTCCTGAGAAGACTAAAAGAAGCACATTTACGGTTTCTTGACTTTAAAACTTGAGAAATATTGAAAAAGCGGGTACGCGCGTAAACAACATGCAAATTTGCCAAGGACAGTTCGATACGTGCAACTTTGTTTAAGGGTAAAGTTCAATAATGCGTGGGAAAATCATTGGAAACCGTTATTTGCGTTAATTTCAGTTAGAATTCTACTAAAACAATTAGATTATTCGCTCTCGATTTCTATGAGGCGATAGTTGATTGGCCTTCGGCCTCATCAACTATCACTCATAGAAATCTCGAGCTCATAATCTAATTGTTAATTAGTATATCTATATAGAATATGTGTTAGTTAACAGTTCGTTTCTATTGAGGGTTTGGGGGGGGGGTTTTTTGGGGGGGGGTCTTTTTTCTTTTTCTTGGGGGGGTTGTTGAAAATTGAAACTCGAACCGAGGCAACATAATTCCATGCCATTCCTCATTTTTTCCCGACAAGATCATTAGCGCGTGTGCAGCGGGTGGATCATTTGCGCGGTTCGGGATCATTTGCGGTCCAATTCTTGGGGATCATTTCTCGCCTGGGCCATCATTTGCATGGTGCGGGAATCATTTGCGGCGCTGTATGTTTTAGATCCATCATTGGGACGACGAACTGAAGTTGCATTTGGTTTGACGCGCTAGCAAGAAGGGCTTCAACACGGGCTCTTGAAGTAAACTTTCAGCCCGAAACACATCCCATTGTCCCGGCTTGTAGCCCCTGGATCTCCTGGAACAGCTTAGTGAGCTTTACATAACGGTTAATGCCCTGGTCAAACGGCTCATGATAAGGTCGATGATAAGCTGAGTCGCGCCGCTTCCGTTTGACTACCTAACTATTCTGCACTATCAATCGACCATCATTTCAGTTTGAGCTTGTTCAAATTCTTCCATGATAGTCCGATGATAGGTTTGTTCCTCGGTTTGACCACGCGGATGGTAGTTTCCTGATACTTTTGTCGGTCAGCTGGTTTGGCGTAATCACGAGCCCCGGACAGCGGTGAGAAAACATGGCTGACCGCCCTCTTTCGGCGCGGGGGGGGGAAAAATTCACACTGTTGCAAGTTTGTCTTACGGGAAGGCCATTTAGTTATTCACATTTTTATCGCGGAAAGAGCTTTGGAAAATCGCTGCTCTCGGCCACTGTTGCTTACGCGAGGTGCCAGTGGAAAACTAGCGTCAAAACTATCCATGAACTGCTTTGGCCGTTCGACCATGTGAATGATTAAGTAACAATTAGGATCATGAGCTCGAGA
>JAHPZR010005216.1:15000-20739 GCA_019787425.1 Platygyra sinensis
GATTCTTTGTACTGTATGATTTACAGTCTGTAGATATGATGGCCACAAATCTAGCCAAATACTATGAGTTACTAGTACAGTGAAATACCAATTTCTCAATAAAAAGAATTCAAGAGAAATGAATTGGTTGCCCAATGGTAAAGGGCAAACAACTTTTGGTACACGTTTTCAGGAGGTTTGAGAAAAAGAGGGCTTAAGAAATCAGGGTTCTACAGTAACTAATTTTACAGTGTGTAATATTGGTATACTACATGTACACTGTGGTAAACAATATTAAAAGTAGAAATCTACTGGGTGTTCTATCACAAATGCCATTCTCTGATTGGCTACACCATCCACTATCTATTCTGTGATAGATAGTGATATCGAGTAGCGTAGCAGTGTGTGCTTCTTAACAAAGTGACAGCTGCTTCTTGGCATTTTCAAATTGTCTGCAAAGTGGATTCAGATTATAGTTTTGAACGACTTGTTGATTTATACTTAAACAATTGGATTATTCACTCTCAATGTCTATGCCTCAGTGCCCTTGTCAACTATCATGCCATAGAAATCTTTAGCTCATAATTTAATATTGCTTACTACAAAATGACAGTGAATTACAGGTCTTGCAGGGAAACCAATGTTAACATCAGAACACTATGAGCTCATCAGTTATATTATGATGTTTTATTTGTTCACAATAGACAACCTCTGTGGTTTACGTGAGCAATCAGGGCATGGTATCAGGTGGTTATATAATGGGACAAGGCCCTGGTGGAGTACCCATTGCATTTCCTATGCAACCAGCTGGAGGTGTTGTTGCTGTCCCAGTGTCCTCATCAGGAGGTGTAGGTGTGAACCCTCAATTGGTCCAAGCGCCCACTGGAGGGGTTGTTCATGTACCTGGCCAGCCGCCAATGTACCAAGTCCCTGCGTCTGGGGGCATGGGTATGCAGCCCCAAATGGTTCAGGTGCACCCATCTGGGGCTCCAGGAGGTCAAGTTCAAATGATCCAGATGCCTGCATCTGGAGCTCATGGCCCAGGCCAAGGTCAGATGTTCCAGGTGCCTTCATCTGGAACTGTAGGAGGTCCACATCAAATGGCTCAGATGCCTTCTGGAGTTGAGGCCTCAGGGGAGTCTCAGTTTGTCAGAGTTACTCCAGATGGACCAGAGAAAGGAGGCCAAGAGCCTTTTGTCTAATACCATACGACAAACAATGAGGTAATCTTGATACTGGGCCATTAACAAATGAACTTTTGCTTTTGTGTCAAAACAATTCTTGTACAAAGGGTTAGGGTTAATTTTTAGCTTTAGCATATGGAAATGTTTTTCTGCCATTTGCGTGGAAATCAAACTCATTTTCTCACGAAAAAGTTTGCAAGGTGACTTTTTTGAAGCAGAGGATGTAGGTGACATAAAATTGCCTAGTAGATTTTTCTACTTTTTTACGTATGTCATGTTCGAGCACTGGCTGGGTGATGGTGGTTAAGATCCTCTGCCAGTGACTCTCTACAGGTGTCTCTCTCTAATTCGATGTACAATACTTACGGGAATTAAAGTTGAGTTACGTTTGCGGACACAATTTTTTGAGGGTCATTTCACTCAGGTGGTGTTGTTAGACTCTTTATAAGCAAATTTCAGCACAAATGAAATCACTTTTTCCCCGTGAAAGATACTTCTTAGATATCTTTATGGTATAAACCTTATTTCTGAGCTAGTGGGGTCTGCAACTACTTTGTCATTGTCTATCAATAAGGTTTGCAAATGTGAAGGAGTCTAACATTTGGTGTTTCTTTTCTTATAGCTTTGTGAAGACTCGCTGAGCTGTTATATGTGCAGTTTAGTATTTGTCTTATTTGCACCTACAATGTACGTAGTGAAGTAGCACTGCACAAGTGTGAAATAAGTGTGTTTATTTAAAGCTTTTCCAGAAGGCATTTAATTTTTATCAACTTAGTCGAGGACGTTCACATAAAATAGCACAATAACAATTAATAATGATGCACCATGTTTGCAGTTTTTGTAGAACCGTAAAGTGTCCCAGCACGTAGTATCGGAACTTTTTATGACTGTTCTTGAGTGATGTAAGCTTGTATGTGACAGTTTGTGTTTGTTGAGAAGTAATGCATGTATGTCAAACACGAGCGACAGTGTTTCATCAGGATATCCGAACACCGAGAAGAAAGTTGAAAATACGACGCGCAGCGGAGTATTTTTGACGAAATTCGGTTTTTGGATAACCGATGAAGCACTTTCTCGAGTGTTTGATATATCTTCTCAATCGAAACAAAAACTAACGAGTAAACGGAGTAGTATATATAAAATCATCAAAATCTATGCTAATTAGACCGGGTATCCAAACCTCCTTCATGGTTGTGACTTTCTTTGTTTTAACTTGAAGAATAATTATTAAGGAGTTTGAGAAGGGTACTTCTTATGCGAGGAAAAATTCTGGAAGTTAGGTCTTGAAAAATCCGGTATTGCTAAAGAGCACGAATATCCTGCGAACATAATTGCCAACAGAGGGTTCAACTTAGAAATTAGGTTACCTTAGTTTGCAAATAATGAGCCATTTCTTTACGGCCTGCATTAACTCACAACGTCAATACTACACCTGGGAGATATGAAAACGCAGCTTTATATTATTCCTACGGTTAGGCCTACCATCCACACTAATCCGTCACGAAAACAGGGCTTCTCGAAAGCACTCTTCAAACCGAAGGAAGTTTAAAAAGCTTAAGGTTTCATTTTCGTGTGGACGAATTTCCCTGGCCGAGTTTTTTCAAAGGCATGTACTAAAATCTGGAACACCGGAACTCCCCGGAACAACCAAGAACACCGGAACATCCGAAAAACCGAAAATGACGGTGTTGTTTTGTTTTCCCATTACAGGCGATGCAAAAAATAAAATGTCAATGTTATTTGTTTACCCGCGTATAACGAAAGAGCTTAGAACTTGTTATAAAGTTTACGTGGGTAAACAAATAACATTGACATTTTATTTTTTACATGGCCTGTAATGGGAAAACAAAACAACACCGTCAAATTCGGTGTTCCGGGGTCTTCCGGTGTTCCTGGTTTTAGTACATGCCAATTCCAAATGATCATTGATTGTCGCGTTTTCAAATTTCTCCGGCGGAGTGTTGACGAAAAACATTTGGTGCGTTTTCAGAGAGAAAATCGGCCTATTGTCGACGGGGCCTGAACTGGTGTCTAACACCGTGCCTTTATTGTGATTGTTTATTTATTAACAGTATTTATTTATTTATTGAGTGAGTGAGTGAGTGAGTTAGTGAGTGAGTGAGTGGCTAAACTAATAAGACTTAAAATCAACTCCTGCACAGAGTTTTTCAAGTAATCTCTGGGACTAAACAAACCATATTTATCAGCATTCAATTGATTTATTTGTGAACTGAGTAAAAGACATTTCAGCCGTAGCACTTAATTTTGTTTCTTTGTGTGTTGTTGTTGTTCCTGCCGTGAGAGCATTTTTGGTCTCATATCAGTTGAAGAAAATCATCAAACCTCAAGCACGTGAGCTAGGGAGAACGACCATTTATACCATGTCGGAATATACAGCCAATCAGAATACAAAAGAGCCATTGTACATTCGTTGCACAGATGTCCAGTTGCGGGGTATGCGTTTTTGTAGAGGAACTCTGCAAACAACTTGAAACGTACATGTAGATAATTTTCAGGTGGGAATCGTGCAGGCGAAGGGCTTAACATCCTGTGCGCGCGCTACTTCAGTTTTTGTGCGCACGCGCTTCCATTAACGTAGCTACTAATATTGCGGATTTGAACGGTTGAAGAAGGGTTATACACCCGAAACGTCTGTATTATTAGACAACTTTGACACTTCTTGATAGTTATTACTTGAAATATCAGCACAGTCTTTAACTACCGAGTGTCACGCATCACCAACGACTTTTAAGTCTATTTACACCCAATCTTCCCATCCTGGGCCACGAGTTTGTTGTATTTCTTTGTGTTGGCAACTGTATGTTCTGTGACATGGCGAGAAATAGTTATACAACGCGCTCTCGTTGTATGGCGTGAAATGTTTCACTTGTCACTTGTTTTTCTTGATATGCGCACGACCCTAAAACGCGTGTATAAACTTAGAAAATGTTGGACAGAAAAAAGCCATTCTGATTAGGTGACTTAAGTTTCTAGGCTTTGAAAGTGACGCGAAAAATGATATTTGCGCAGCTCAACTATTTTTTCACCGAACGATCCCAAGTTACTTTTCCTGTGCAGCTTTTTCGATTCCTCGTCACCCTCAATGCCACGCCCTCTCTTGTCGGTTCTTAGCTAAAGCTCTCCGTCTCTTTTCTTCTGAAAAGAAAGAGCGACTAAGGATATACTTATAGTGATCGGCCATTGTACGATCAGCGCGGTACGATTTTATGCACCACACGCGCAACTTCTTGAGCAAGTTGAAAAATATTGGCCATGTGAAACGAGCAGTAACAGACCTCGGCACGAGACTCTGGGATTCGCTCCGACGAAGGGCTAATGCTCGAAACGTCAGCTTCCGAGAGCCAATTCTCATTATTAACGGCCGGTTGATAAAATCAAATGATCTGGGGAATAAGCCGTACAAACTTAAATTTGTAGTTATTCCCCAGAGCCCATCACTCGGGTCTAATATTATTTTATGCTGAAGTTTAATATATCGAAATTAAATAAAGAGGAAAAAAGTTTCTAAAGAAACTGTGGTGCTGCGTCGGTGGGAGTTTTGCAAGATAATTTGGTCTTAAGGCCCGTTCAAACGGTCATGATAGTTGATGATAGTTTCAACTATCACGCACGTTTGAACACGAACTATCATTCACTATCATCAACTATCACCAACTATCATGCAGTTTGAACATGTTAAAATTCGACATGATAGTACATGATAGTTTTTTCCGTTTGACAGCGCGGATGATAGTGCACGATAGTTTTTCGGTCAGCGGGGATAACCAAGGCGGTCTCAATGCAATATGGCTACCGCATTACCATCGTCCTGTGAAGAACAGCAAAGCAATAATTTGGGCGAATATTCGGACGACAGTGACGCTGAAAGCGAGAAAGTTAGAAAAGCGAAAAAATCTAAAAGCCAGCGTCGCTAGCACATTGCGCGATTTCGACAAACTATCATGAACTATCATGGACCGTTTGATCGCAAACATGATAGTCAATGATAGTGAATGATAGTTGAAACTATTATCGACTATCATCAACTATCATGACCGTTTGAACGGGCCTTTATCATCTGGGTTGATAAATTGGCCACCGTAAAGAGATCGAAAGCTGACGTTTCGAGCGTTAGCCCTTCGTCGGAGCGATATTTGAATGCTCCCGCATCGAGTCTGCGCGCTACTGCAGGGGGGGTGAATAGGTCTACGGATCGGCGGATTATGTAAATATTTTAGCCCCGATTCTGGATTAAGAGCGAAATTTTAACGGATCTGCGGATCCTATGATCACAGCGGATCGCAGTTTTATACAGTTTTTGTGTCCGGATTTTGGATTTTGGTTGTTAGGATGTTCGGATCGTGGAACTCAACGTTCCCCCGAAATTTCGCTTTCTCTGTTTTATGTGTCGGATGTCGTGCAGTGGAGAAAATGACTAGAAATAGTGAAGCCACTTGAGCATGACGTGACCATGAGTTTGCTCTCTTTTCTCGTATCTGCAAGATTTTGTTTTGATACAAACGTTTCTTAAATAAATATTTCATTGATTGTCATCCTCAACGTATTAACGCTAAAA
>JAHPZR010005217.1:10000-17995 GCA_019787425.1 Platygyra sinensis
TTGATAATGGCATAAATTTGGCGATTTTGAAATGTTTGAGTAAGTTAATCCCGATGTCACAGCTTAAATATTCTATTTTGCAGTCCAGCTAACTATTTTGTGAAGATCTTTCAGCAAATCATGGATAACAAGCGCAGAAAGTCGGAATAAGGTGATATTCTTCGCTAAACATTTGGCGGGAAATATGTCTGACCGATGATTTTTTTGGACTTTGCGGGACCAATTACTCCGATTTGCTTGCAGATACCAATTTTAACTAAACTGAATATTGAAATCAGTGTAAAAGACTATCAGAAAATCGTCTTTTTGTGGAAATAAACTGCCGCACTTTTGAAAAACGACTCGCTGAAAATGGCCAAAATTTAAGTCACGCTCCTTAACGATTCGGCGATGATATTTGGCACCTCGTGAAAACCGTAGAATTAACGTGAAAAAATTCAAATATATCTCAGTCAACTAATAAGGGGCCAAATATTATCGCACGAAAATAAGAGTTTCTGGAATATATACGAAGTATCTTTTAGGCTCACCTAAAGCTGCCCGAAATTTCGGCCATTTTAGACCGCTTGAGAGGCCAAAATCATGATGAGGTGATATCTCGAAGAAAAACGAACGCCTACCTCGGCAAATATCATGGTTGTTAATCTTTTCGGATACCTTTTATACTGTGAAAAGATGAAGGTAAACGGCCGACCTCGATCTTTTGGTTCTGCCCGGTTTTCTCTGACAATGACACTTAAGTTCTCTCATTGGTACATGTATGTGCCAATGCTGTGTGAACGTTTTATGAATAAATCATTTTAGGTCCATGGAACTTTGGAAATTTTGTCACTCTTTGTTGTTGCTGCCGGAATGGCTATAAAACTGAAGTGGCAAGGACCAAAGCTCTTCTTCTCTCACAAGAGGACACTTCTGAAGGTGCATCTCAAAGAATATGTACAGTACTTACTACACAATGTATTGTTTGTCAGGATATAAACTGTTAGTGATCTTGGTGTTTCAAGTAATGTGAGTGGTTGTCTCTAACTAATTAAGTAGTCTTCACTCCCAACTGAGTAAATAATTTAGCAATAGAGCACTTTTTCCATGTTTACATAGCCTCATCTAAACACGAGGAAGGTTGGGAGAATTTCAGGGCTTGCACAACTTTTAAGAATTCTCCCAGCCCTCCGAGTGTTTAGATGAGGCTCTGTAAACACTGAAAAAGTGCTCTGATTATAATGGCTTTTATGAAATAATTCTCAAAAATACGCGCAAATCTAAAACGTCACAACCGTATTTACACACTCTCATCTTAGAAACACTCACCTATCGACCAATAGGCGCGTGCGTAGTAGCTCAGTAATTTTATAATGCATGATCCAAACAAAAACAAAATGGCCAGCAGCCTTCTCAAAATGTTTTCCTGGAGCAGGTTATATGAGAGTTGGAGGCAGTTCGGGTTACATACATACGAAGGAATGCTTTCAAGTGTCCTTAGGGTGCGGCTTGTAGCCAGGTTTCAGGGTATTTCGATGCTCAAGGATACCATGACAGGGCATCTGATAGGATGCGGTGGTACAGATCCACATGACTTGCTAACATCCACATTAATAAATGTGTATTGTACCTGAGTGTTTCTGAATCAGAAATCCTCTCAGAACAGTTTCAGGACATTATCCTTGCTTGGCAATCAAAGATTTCATCAATCTATAAAGCAAATCTGACCACCAAGTTACACTTTGCCTGCCATTGGCAGAAATGAATACCACAGGTTCATCATCAGCAGCATCAAGCAATAGTCAACCATAGCAACTCAACAAATATTCAGAAGAATGTCATTGTGCATGAAAACATTCAGTCTTCACTATAGTCCAGTGCACATGGTATTATTTCAGTTGGTCCCTTAACTTGTCCACTTCTTTTTCAATTTTATTTCAAGTGAACTTCAAAACTTTGATTATTTATTGACTGCCAAAAACGTTTTGCAAGCAAACTTTCTAATTTAGATATACTGATTTGGATGGTGTTAAAGGACTATTTTGTTAGATTGTTATGAGGATTTTATCAAAGATTGACTAGATTTGCCATGTTTGTAGATTTTGTAAATCTAAGTTTTATGAATGGTTTGTATCACAATCAGGTTTTCTGTGCATGAAGGTGGCTGATCCAGCAGTCATACTTTGATGGGTCAGTACTGCAACTCTTATCAAGGGATGTTACAATATTCACCACACATATGTATTGAATAAATGCCCAATTGTTAAACAAGTTGCAGTAATCTTCATGGCATAATAGGTTACCATACATGTAGGAGCAATACGACCCTTAATTTAATTTGTATTTTTCTTTGTGTAAGAATCATGGTAAGGAATCCTAAACAAGTCAAAAATATTTGTTTTTAATTATTATTTAATAACCTTTGTATTTACTCATCAGGTTGTTGTTTTGTCTGTGGTGTTTGTGGAAGCTATTGTTGTTCTTGTGAGAAGTCAAAACCATGTACGAGTGACAAGAGCTCTTCGACCACTCTTCTTAATAGACACTCATTATTGTTTTGGGGTTAGAAGGTGAGCTTTATTTCTGCATCTCCTGTATATTTTATTTCTGTACTAAGGAACCTTTGTGTACTGCTTCTGCCTGTCTTTATGCTATTTTTGCTGGTGTACTTCTCAAAGAATGATAGTGTATGATTTAAATTTCTTTACAGAGTTCTCAGACAAATTCTGCTCTCACTTCCACCAATCTTGGACATGCTGTTCCTGTTGCTCTTTATCATGGTGATCTTTGCAATGCTTGGTAAGTTACTCAATTTGATTAACAGGTGACACTATTTGTCCAAAATTTGGTGTCTATTATTTTTCTTTTGTCTTTAGTAATACATTGTGTTCATTTCTGAAGTTTTTTACACTGATGTTTATATTCTTGTTGTAATGATTAATGTTTACTGGTATGTTCATTTGCAGGTTTTTACCTTTTTTCTGACAATGAAAAAGATGAGGTAAACAGTACTTGTTAAAACTACTTCATTGCAGTATTAAACAGCCATTTATGTTCATGTAATATTTACAGTCTTTCCCGTAAAATCGTGAACACCAGAGAAAATTTCTGGAATGTTTATTGTTTCGCGACCAATCAAATGCGAGATGAAACCGCAAAAGATAACCGCCAAACTGCAGCATGGATTAGTCACGACTTGATTCGAAACAACAAGCTGGCTTTTTCTTCCACGATGAATCTTCAATTTTACCGTTTTCAAATACTAAAATTGTTCTTTTTGTACGGCTTATTTATATGCAAAGAATAGATATGAATGATATGTTTAGTGACATATTACGGGAAAGCGATGTTGAATCGAGTAGATAGGATCAGACAAGGCTAGACAGCGTGTCTGAGAGCAAAAAATAACGAACCAATCAGAAGTGGGGCTGACCGGTGTTCTTCACATGCAGTTCAAAGGTCATGCTAGTTGGCTGTGATTGGTGATTTTCGATCCGTAATTTTTTTGAAGCGGAGAAGCCTTCATCCGAAAACTTGTACCATTGTAAATTTTGACAATTTACGCTCGCTTCTAGGTCTATTCCGAATTCGGTAGTTTTTTTTTTTTTTTTTTTTTTTTTTTTTTCAGAAAATACTTCATTTTATTGTACTTACACATCACAACCAAATATTACAATACGAAAACGCTAACTAAGTTACAACACATAAAAGCAAAATACAAAATATAACACTAACAATATATTCCTGATTACACTCACTATCATTAACAATCCATGTTACATTGCGATATTTTGTATTTACATTACATTTTAACAACTAAGCTGAACTAACTAAATTGAAAATTCGCCCATTTCACCCTCAAAAATTGGTGATTGATTGGTGATTTTCGATCCGTAATTTTTTTGAAGCGGAGAAGCCTTCATCCGAAAACTTGTACCGTTGTAAATTTTGACAATTTACGCTCGCTTCTAGGTCTATTCCGAATTCGGTAGTTTGGGTTTTGAAGGTTAGTGGTGGAAGAAAAGCCAGTTCTTTGGAAGAAAAAGCCAGCTCGTTGTTTCGAATCAAGTCGTGACTAATGCATGCTGCGGTTTGGCGGTTATCTTTTTGCGGTTTCATCTCGCATCTGATTGGTCGCGAAACAATAAACATTCCAGAAATTTCCTCTGGTGTTCACGGTTTTACGGGAAAGACTGTAACAATTATTCGCCTCAGGCTCATTGAATATTGTCGAATAATCCTCGAGATGAAGTCGAGGGGATTATTCGACAATATTCACTGAGCCTGAGGCGGATAATTGTTTTAGTATAATTTCAGAGCTGTACAACAGAAAGTGGTGGATTAAAACATAAAAACAAAGACGCAATTGTTCGTTTGCATAGAGGTATGTAGCCGTAGAGTTTTATAATAAGCTTGCATGTACATTGATTGTAAATCAGTTTACTCATCGAGTTCAGCAGCTAGTAAAACAGACAAGCAAAACATTACGAAATAAAATTAATCCGGTACCTTTGTTTTATCTCTGTTGACTTTATCCAAATTTGTCATCATCGTCTCAAAAAGAGTAACTTAATATCTTGGAGAAAAACAAATTTCAGTCCATCGATCTGATCTGCTGGCGATCAACTAACCACTGCATTTACGATTCTTAACTGCCTTGAATACGAGTTCTTGAAAGGTTTTTTTGGTCCAAGGGCAACAACAGTCATTTTGAAAATTTTCTGTCCTGAACTCAATGAGTAAACTGATTCACAATTTATTGATGTACACTGTTTAAGCTTATTATTGAAACTCAGTACGGCTGCATACATGTATGCAAACAAACAGTTGCATCTTTGTTTTATGTTTTAATCCATCATTCTCTGTTGCTCAGTTCTGAAATTATACTAAAACAATTATTTCCCTCAGGCTCAGTGAATATTGTTGATTATTCGACAATGTTCACTTTGCCTTTGGCGAATAATTGTTAAATATATTAATGTATACATCAGGACAGCAATAAAATTAACAACTGTATAGTCTTATTAAACTTATTGTTTGTAATATCTTGCCCCCCCCCCCCAAAAAAAAAAAAAAAAATTGGTATAAATTGTATAGTCTGATGTCTACATTAGGTTTTGTATTACAGTAAAGTGCTAATGGCGGGGGTGACTTTGTGTTATCGTGAATTCCTTAATTATACACAAGGTCTTCCTGGCATATTCATAAATGCCCTCAAGGAATTTATTTTTATGTTATCAGTAATAATATTTAGCTCTGAAAACTGTAACAAATGCCAGTCTTAAATAAACTGCAGAAATCAAATTAAGGCCTGATCCACATAGCCAAGTTTAAAGTGAACGATGGAGTTATTTATCAAGAAAATATGGTAGGTGGCTTAAAGTAAATCTTAGCAAGATTGGATTTAGAAACAACAGAAGCTGAAGATTTACATGTACCCTTACTAACAAAATTTACTGTATTTTAAATTGAGATCATTTCATTATGAAATTTGATCTGCCAAATTTTAGAGCAGTGTTTATCAACAACTCATTTTAATATGTCATTGTTTCTTAGTTTTTCAATAGTTTTTGGAGAAGCTTCATCAGCTTGTTTGTCTTACTCACCACAGCAAAGTAGGTGACTAATTCATGTTTAACATAATTGTGATGCTGTTGTCTATGAATTAGGCTCGATTTCCGCCACTCTCTCGTGTCTGGTCTACCCTCCCTGAGAAGAACGGCTGGATGGGTGAATGGCAAACCATGTCTGTGACGTCAATTCATAATTTAATTCATGCGGTGCTCCTGGTCGCCGGAAATGTTATGTGATTACAACCTATGGCTCTAAACATTTTACATTTGCGTTCTATTTTTTTTTCAATTTTGCTTTTCCAACCTATTTTGTTTCACATTGCTGGGGAAGAGTGCTGTTTACATGACTGTTGAATTCTATGGAAGGGTTTGTTTTTTGAGTAGAGCAGCGCCGTTCGACTGTGGTTTAGCAAATTGGTCATGCATTTCAAGATCTGTCAAAGCTGGCATGTTAATTAGTCTGCATGGTTTCTGCTGTTAAGTTGCAATTTGTCTCTTATGCTTGCTATGATTACCCACGATTTAGCTCATTTAAAAAATAATTTTGCCAAGCTTCGCCAGAGACTGGTGTTGCTATCCTATAAAACTTAATACCTCTATTTGCCTGACTGTTTTGTCTCTTGAGCTCAACGTTTAGCTTGATCTGACTCTTTGTTGACTTTGTTATCTGACCTTCTGGAACCCAAAGATTCATACATGTTGTTGCCCGAAAAATGAATACATCTTGGCCATTGACAAACCTTTCTAACATTTCTCGTTGTGAATTTTTAAACTTTCGATCTTAATTGTCTCTGAAGTTCTCTTGTATGCCATTTATCAATTCCACATTGTCTGCCATCATGGGCCACAATCCAAACTGGCGAGATAATTTATGCCCGACAAAAATCTGTGGGCAGTTATCTGATTGGTTAAGACCAACAAAAGAATCCTCATGAGTCCAGCTGTGCATTCAGGGGAGGAGCGCGGGCTCATTTCCCAAACAGCGGCTGGTAATCGAGCCTATCTATGAATGTTTTATTTAACCCTTCCCCACTAGAGCCAAACACCCTGTCCAACCAGCAGCCATATTATTTTCTCTTCTCAACAACTGGGATAACCTATTCTTAAAGCCATGACCCATACTTGAAGGGGTGAGTGGAATAAAGCCCTAAGTGACTTCTGGAAAATGTTGAGGCAGCCAGGATTGAAATACCCACAAGCACTTGTTACAGTTTACCCTTGTCTTCATTATTGCCTAAAAAGAACAAGTAAATAACTAGTTCTTTTTGAAACAAGAACTAAACCCAGAGTAAACTGTGAAAACTGCTGTTAGGTAGTTCAATTTTAGTTGCTTCAAAATTTTCCAAAATTCACTTACAATATGGCTTTATTCCACTCACCCCTTCACTTGTCCAATACTCTGACCAATTTATGCATAGCATTGTATTGTATTCCATTGTATTGTGTCATTTTAAGTTGTATTGTTAATCTATTGTTATGTGGATTTTATACAATACAGTGCTATGCATAAATTTGTCAGGGTATTGGACAACCCTCCCTCTCAGTAACATCACTAAATGTTTGATATGAGGATGTGGATTGTACTTTTAATTTTATGTCTTCGGTGTTTGGATGACACAACCTTGGATGTATAAATATTATGCATTCTTGGAAGGGAAAGATTTCAGAGTCCTGTTTTAAACCTAAAGCAAGTGAAGAGTAAAAAAAATTTTAGCTGGTGCATTGAAAACTTGTTGAAGACGACAGACAGCAAAGGGTTGGGTGTGGCTAAAATAAATCATTTTTCAGAAGCTCTTATTTATTTCTTACTTTGTAGCTATCCTGATGTGATGATGCCATCCTACCAGCGGTCACGATGGGCTGTCATATATTTTGGTGTTTACATCTCAGTCGTTCTTTACTTTCTCATGAATTTGGTAAGGTTAATTATGCCTTTCATAGTACATAGTATGAAAAAGTATTTTCATTTATTCTTTTGGCTTGCAAATAAAGTACTCATCATGTATCAGTTAAAGTCCACAAGCACTGTTGCCAGCACCGTGTTGCAGTAGCACTTTTATTGCTTAAATTAATTTTTCTTTGTTGTGATTGTCTGTAACTGATTGCATGGTATGAGCTTGTTCTTGCTTAGCAATAGGTTGCTCAAGAAACACAGCTAATATCCTACTAATAATTTATTTGTTTTTTAGAACATAAAATATCTCATGGAAGCTAAATCTATCAGCCAATAGAGGCCACAACAGAAAATCTCTTAGAGTTATTGTTTACCTCAGTGTATACATGGTTGAACTTGTTATATTTTTTTTCTCTTGTTGCAGCTTTTGGCTGTGGTGTATGACACATTTACCAACATTGAAAAGGATAAGTTTAGAAAGCTGTTCCTTCACAAAAGGTTGGAAACTTGTATTTATTAAATGATGCTGTCAGCATAAGAACATTACAT
>JAHPZR010005218.1:5000-24606 GCA_019787425.1 Platygyra sinensis
CCGAAAAACAGTCTTCGTTCGTGACGAGACAAAAGCATTACCAGAAATCGCGGACATTTCGAGCCCGCTAAAAATTGTCAGCGGTATATCATGTTACACACTAGAACAATAAAATGATATGGCGGCGCTTATCGCTCTGTCCGAAAGGAAGCGTGTTTCTTACGATGTGCTTCACAGGTTAAGCACTGTTGATATATTGTATGCCGAGAATAGGAAAAAGAAAAGATTTTCCTTGGATTCTTGATCCGTTGTCCTTGCTTATTTTGAACCATTGACCAGGAATCCAAAAATTAAGAAGGTCAATGTAGTTCAACTCATTTCCTCTCTCGTCTTTGATTCCAACAAGCTCATGCCATTTCTTCAGAATTGGATATGGGATGTATATTGACAGAGCAATTTCAGCTTGTCTACTGTGCTGCTGATGTATATAAGACAACGGGGAATCAGTGACTTGAAGCTTAAAATCAAGGGCTTTCTTTTTGAAATCGAGCAAAACATGAGACATTCTCAGTGCCGGAATTAAGTCTTCCCATATATTACCATTCGTAATTTCGCGCGATTTTTCGCATTTTTGAGCCTGTAGATACTTAGACAGCGGTAGAACATGTGAAACTGCCAGGAGGCTAAGCTGAAGTAAATATGGTGGTTTTTTGCGCGATGGAAAGTGGTTGTTCTTCGCCGTTTCTTCGCATCCTGCAGGGCATTCGTACCCTCAGAGAAGGCTATAACCATTCGTGATGAAGCACTTTTTTGGTGTTGCTGGGCGGCCTTCTGTTTTATCATGAAAGGATTTATTTTACTTGCTTAAAACGACCGTAATTTGAGGAAAATTTTGAGGGGTCGGCACCGATGGAAGCTTGAAACACACGGGCAGCACAGAGCTTTGAAGTCAAGGTAAGTGGAGGTATTTTGATGAAACTAGTAAGCAAGTACAACCATAAATCCTTGTTATTTTGATGCTATTTGGCGGCCCGAAGAATGAGCGAAACAGTGAAAAAAACCTTCGCTTTGTAGAGCAGTTGCATATTATTTATCAGCGAAAGGTCGGCACATCGAAATTAATTTATTTAAGCAAGCGAAAATTGAGATTTTGTTTCAGATCCCATACATTTCTTTATAGCATCGGGACGCCATTTTTTAAGTTCCATTTGATTGACGTGCGGTTTTCGTGACGCAATAAGACTCGGATTTCTGGTAATGGTGAGATATTTGCATTGTGTTTGTCTATTTGACGTAATCTGAGGAACAAACGCCGCTATCTGCTGCCCCACTCCATCTTCAAAGCACCTATTCAAAGTGTAAGCATACAAGCCAACTCGCGTGTCAATTTTATCACGCTGAACTTATCCATGCATATACCCTGTCGGATACTTCTTTTCAATGATAGTACCTCTGGCGTGGTGCCGCGAGTCCATCAAAGCCAAAGTCTGTTTGCATCTATCTGTCAGATCAGTTTTAAATTCTAATTTCTTTATTTTGCCAAAAAAAACCAGCAGAATAATAACGAGTTTATAATGTTTCATAATAATAATAATAATAATAATAATAATAATAATAATAATAATAATAATAATAATAATTAACAATTAGATTATGAGCTCGAGATTTCTATGAGGTGATAGTTGATGAGGCCGAAGGCCGAATCAACTATCACCTCATAGAAATCGAGAGCGAATAATCTAATTGTTTTAGTAGAATTCTTACTAAAGTTTAATTCAAATAACGGTTTCCAATTATTTCTGGACGTATTATCCAGTAAACTTTGGACCTTAAAAAGATCGCCCGGATTGAGTCGGCAATTAAAATTGAAGTCGTGTACGCGCGCGCAACATTTTTCAATAATTTTAACTTTTTTTAAGTCAAGAAACCGTAAATGCCCTTCGTTTAGTATTTAGGATTTTAATTAACCATTTTCATCGAAATTTACCTCCAAAACTTTGGCAAAACGAAAAAACGTCGCCATTTCGTAGACGAGTTCCAGCTTCTGCACACTGATGGCTGATAGTGTGCAATGGCTCAGCCAATCAGATTACAGCATTTGCATTAGTGTACTAGTAGAATTCTACTACTACTACTACTACTACTAATAATAATAATAATAGTATTAATAATAATAATAATAATAATAATAATAGTATTGATTTATTAACAGATCCACCAGGTGGCTCTTCCCTGTTAAATTACATTGATTACAATTACAAAATAAATCAAATTAAGTTATTTACAAATTATACAATAGAAACAGGATTAACGGAATTGAATTACAATAAAACTAACTAATCGCTTCATTGGTAGAAACATTTGTATTAGTGGCAAGGAAGTCCTAAAAAAAACAAGTGAGCTCATGTTAAATTTAATCAATATCAGAAGAGGATGAAGAGTAAGTATAACCTCCATCCTCCTTTCCTCTTGTTATGTTTAGGTTTGTCAATGGAATGGTGTATTATGGGCTATCTCTGAGCGCTGGAGAATTTGGCGGCAGCCTTTACTTAAACTTTATTTTAACAAGTCTTGTGGAGATTCCTGCTAACCTCTTGGTTATACACAACTGTAACAGGTAATAGCATGCCAAGTAGTACAGCAAAAAAGAATTACACGATATTTGTGCCGTCTGAATCCGAGATGCGGATTAACCAGCCTGGTTTAGTCCCTGGGAGTGGTTGTTGGGTTATGTTAGACACTACACTCGCACAGTGCCTCTCCCCACCCAGGGGTTAAATGGGCACTGGCGAATTAACTGTGATGGACTAGCATCCCATCTAGGAAGAGTCCACATACCTCTAGCCACTGCATGTTGCATAAACCTAGCGGGGAACAAATGACGCATTTTTCACAGTGCAGTGTAGCACTTTGATGCTACCATCTATTTGAGATCTTAAAGAGTATCTTGTTTATAAACAATTTCGCCGTTCTGATTCCTTGGTGGTTCTTTGGTGGCTTTTGGAGAAAAGATCCTTACTGCGTCTAGTTAAAATTGAAGCGCTAACTAAAGGATCTTTTCAATATTTTACATTGTGTAGGTTTGGACGAAAGAAGACAGTGGTAGTGTATATGATAGCTGCAGCCATTTCAGCTGTGTGTGTGTCGTTCATACCGGCAGGCACAGATAACAAAGGTACTATTTAATTTGTAGCTTCGCTTGACCCTCTTTGGGCCACTGTGGTACGTGTGCTCATCGGCCACAAAATGTTTTTTAGGTACCAAATGTTTTCTAATACATACTGTTGTCAAACAAATATTGCAAATAGCCAGAACAAAAAAGGTGTCTTGGTACTACGAAGAAGCAAATCCATACAGCGATAGGTGGAGATAGTTGAAGAATAACAGTTACACTTATTATCACCATCATCATCATCACCATCACCATTATCATCCTCATCGTCATCGTATCGTCATCGTCATCGTCACTATCATCATCACTTCTACTACTGCTACTGCTACTGCTACTGCTACTGCTACCGCTACCGCTACCACTGCCACTGCCACTACTACTACTGCTGCTGCTGCTACTGCTACTGCTACTGCTACTGTTACTGCTACTGCTACTGCTACTGCTACTGCTACTGCTACTGCTACTGCTACTGCTACTGTTACTGCTACTACTACTGCTACTGCTACTGCTACTGCTACTGCTACTGCTACTGCTACTGCTACTGCTACTGCTACTGCTACTGCTACTGCTACTGCTACTGCTGCTACTACTACTACTACTACTACTACTACTACTTCTACTACTACTTCTAATTACTACTACAGGCTAATCGCCAAAGTACTAGCGATTATCTGTTAAAATGTAGGATAATCTTTTTCGCTATAATTTATATGAAGTCTGTGCTGCTCCTAGGTTACATAGGAGGCCGAGTAACACTTGGCACGCTGGGCAAGTTATTCATCACCACCTCGTTCGATGCTATCTATGTTTTCTCGGCGGAGTTGTTCCCCACTGTTATAAGGTGTGTAAAACGAAAGCATTGTAATATAAAACTGTGAACAACCCTCTCTTTAGCGGACTGGTTATGCCGAGTGTTCGTGTTGTTTTTGGATTCTGAACTCGGAGCGGGTCGCCATGTGTTGTGTTCTTGGACTCGATCCTTAATTATAAGAGTGCTTTTTCTTTGTCACCAACTTGACAAAATACTTGGTGAATACACTCACTTACGAGTACACACCAACATGGGCTCTCAGCTACTGATTAGAATATGCTAGAGATATTCTTAACAGATCTGATTATGCGTGCGCAATTTTCAGGAATAGTGGAATGGGAATGGTGTCCGTAGCCAGTCGTATTGGAGCTGCAAGTTCGCCATTTGTCGTTCAACTGACTCGAATCAATCCCATCCTGCCATTCGCCATCATGGGCGGTTTGTCCTTCATTGCAGCTGTTTTCTGTTGGATTTTGCCAGAGACTGTTGGAAAAAGAACGGCTGAAGTTATGGATGTCCCTGAAAGTAAACAAGGTGAACATTACAGACATTATTGCTTTTCTGAACATGTTCAATATTAGCGCAAAATGCCGTCTAAATCGATGACAATAGACCCTATGCACGACCCGGTCACACGGTACGGAATCAGGAGACCATCACTAGGAGACCATTACTAGGAGACTGCAACTACCTAATATTCCTGTCACTGCGTATTCACAGACCGATCTATTTTTAGTTCGAATTTATCTCGAATTCAGGAACCTCAGTGACCGATTGCAATCACAAGCACGGTCTAGTGTGGACATGTCGACATGATGTCGACATGTTCACGTGAGGCTGCACTGTTTTAGCCTTACCGATACGTGCTCATGTAGACTGAAACTGGCCTATTTTGCGGGAAAAATATCTAGAATTATTATTCAACAAATTGTAACATTATCCAAATATGGTCATGATGCTCTCGATATCTGTCATCCGTAGGTGACGGATATCCGGCGATATACGTAGCTTCGTACGTGGGAAGAAAAAGTGAAGTGAAAAAATGTTGACAGAAAAGTTTAAAAATGTTACGAGCTTGGAAATCAATTTTGTTATCAATTTGTTGAATAATAAAACAATTATCCTGCTCAATCTTGCGAAATATCGTCTGATTTTAGCCGACTCGGCCTACGGCCTCGTCGGCTAAGTATCAGACGATATTCCGCGCGATTTCGCAGGATAATTGTTAAATAGACTGTTCTGTAAAAATGCCGTTGCAATGGCTTATTATGGGAGTTGCAGGCTCCTAGTAATTGGCTCCTGACGGAATAAATTATGCTGTGACGCAAGTTACACAGTGGGACTTTCAAAACAAAGGAGATTCAGGCTGGACTGGTACGAACTTCTTTGTTTTGGAAGTCCCACTGGGCAAGTTGCGTCCTAGTACCATGTGACCAGATCGTGCAAAGGGCCCATTTCTTCATTTTCTTTTGCTCATAGATTGGTAAGGCCCATTGAAAATTCCTTTTGGTGTTTATTTATAGTTTTTAGTCGATCAGTTTACAGTTTTAAATGCCGTCGTTCGCCTCTTTTTGTGCTCATCGGAATAATCCCCAGTCCCTTTTAAAGCCGGCTCTTTTACTGACCTCTATGTTTCGATCTTGAACTTGCAGAATTAGACAAGCAGTTTACAATGGCTTTCAGCGCTGAAACAGAATCAATGCAGTTATGTGAGCCTGAGCAAGAAGAGTAAGCAGACGCACCTTTAACTGCTTAGCCATGCGGAGGAAAGCAGATACAGTCGATAACCATTTCCAATTCATGATACTTTACCAGGAAACTGATTGGGTCTAAGAAAACACAAGAGCTGTTGGAACTGCTGAGAGAGTGAAAGTGAAATATTTCTCTTATTTCTTTACTTCTTTTCTTTCTTTTTTTTACAACAAAAAACAAATAACGATAAAACAAGACAGTTACACAAAAGCAAATGAAAGTGGCGTGGAAGCCCAAAAAGAAATCGTGCTCCCTCAGAGCAAAAAAAATTAAGTTAACAGTAACAGTAAGGGCAGGATCGAAAGTAAAATACAATGAAGTAAAGTATAAGTTAACTAATTATATAGACTGAGTTAACAAAATACAAAGTGTAGTAAGTATAATTAAGTATGTAACAATGTGTTTAAAGATAATGTCAGACATGTGAAGAAAGATAACTATTTAGTATAAGATTTTTAAGCTAATAATTCACATATTTTTTTTTTCAATTTTGTTTTGAATGAATTGAGAGAATTATATTTTCTACTGAGAGAGTTATAATAAGTTGGTCCTTGGAAACTGACAGAACATTTAGGAAGGTTTGTTCTACAAAAAGGAAGGTGAAAGCCAAAAAATAATCAAATCTGAAAGAAAGTATATCTTTTATGGAGGAATGACCAGTGTCCATTTTTTTATCGTTGTTCTCATTGAGTAAAGAAAAGCCCAGCATATAATAATCAAACTTACAAAAATTTATCCCATTAAAGATTATTCATAAATAATGAGGTGATTTGGTTCCCATAATGGAGTGATAATGTTAAGAACCCTTTGTTTGATTTTCTGCTAACTTCACTAGTGCCAGTCTTATAACAGAGACCACATGGCCATCAACTTTGAAGAAAACAATCGAGCCCGCGTTACAGCCGTCTGTGAATCAGCAGCTGACTGATCAACAAGCCATGTTTTGAGCATTTGTTGTGTGTTTCTATAATCCTCCGGAGGTTGTGGGTTCAAGTCCCGCTCTAACCACTTAGCTGGAGTCTTCTTCTCGGTAAACCCTAGTTCAACTCCTCGGCCATGCTTGTCAATAACCAACTGGCCTTGGTTATTCAAAACGTTGATGGATAAATAGGATAACGTGGTTTGCTTTTGTTAACACTTATCCACTTGATAGTGATTTATCCGGTGGATAGCGTTATCCAGCCTTCGAACAACCGGGGCTTGGTCTGCCTCCTGTCGGTTAGGATTTTTAACCATGTTATGTTCATCTGCATGATTTCTTTCATCATTTGGTTTCATTGGCCCTGAAAAGCCCCATTGGGGGATGGTCAATCAAGATGTTTATTTATTTATTTATTTATTTGTTTGTTTGTTTTTTCATTTCTTTGTTTCTTTGTTTAAGAAAAGCTGGTATGTTTTCCCTTTCTGATTTCGCGGCAAAAGAAGCCTAAAATTACCGGTCTGTAAAATGCCGTCACATAGCCGGGCTTAGCATGGGAGTTGCACGCTCCTTGTTACGGGCTTCTAACAAAATCTACAAAAATGCAAAAGCTAAAAAATACTTCTAAATCCATCCTCATATTCAGAACAAAATTTTTGTAGTCTTAAAGTACTGAAGATTTGGATAATTTGGTCTGTTTGGTGAATACTCTCGCGAACTGAAAACCTAAGCTGAAAAAAAAACCTGTAAACTGTATTTACGTATTTCCACAGCACCCGAGGTTCAGTTTTTGGAACCATGAAAAAACTGATGGTGTTGAAATATTTATTAATTTTATTTGGCCTAACAAACAACTTCGTGGTTTCAGGGAACTCGTAAACATTACAATATTAAAATTCAGGGTTGCCAAGATCGTGGGAAAATTTATTTATTTAGTTTTTTTTTTAAAACAAAATTCGCCCAGAGGCAGGTGGGTATATGATAGGTAAACCCACCACCTAACCACCCCCCCCCCCCCCTTAAAAAGAATTGATACCCATTCCCTGGAACCCCGATAATAAAAGATAACCAAAAGAAAGAAGTATTCAGAAAAAAAGGAAAGTTATTATCTTTTTGTAGATTTTGTATTGGCACAGTGGCACTTCGGACAGACTGATTTGTAAATAACTGATAAATGACATAAAATAAGAATTGATGCCCGGCCCAAAGAACTTGAAGACAAGGTCGATCAAGTGACATTTCACATCAACCCCTAAGATAATACAATGTCATTACAATTAATGCTAGCAAAATAATAATAAAAATATTTTTACCCACAAGTTTTACAGTACATGCAGAAGAAAAGTTATTTTAAAGAAAATAACGTGCGTGGAATCTAATTTAATAGTTACGGATCCACAACAAACACATTAAAATAATAAAATATGCAGTTCTGGGACCAAAATGGAACCACATTGGATTACCGTAATGAAACCGCAACCTTACTTTCGATAAAAATTCTAATCTAATCAAATTTTGTATTCCCTCAACTTAATTGTGTTCTTGCGGAAAATATTTCATGCACTACGGCGATAAAGATGATTTTGAACAAATCATTTCTTCTAGAATTGTTCTTGAGTTGTCGATCGAGATTTGTTATCAGTCTAGATTTTTAAACGTGGAGCGCTCAAGGAAAACTAAAACACATTAAATTTTCATCGAGACCCAGCTAAGAGAGTGTATTTTTAAGCTCTGTAGCACAAGGCTGATTATCCTTTCAGCAAGCATGGAAAGCTTATTTTATTTACACAAACAAAATACGCTTCAGCCGTGATGTACGTGAACAAGGTTAAGATAACGTAACACTTTATAACGAACAACGCGGAAGGATCTCGATTCGCGTGAAAACTTGCCGCAGTTTTGAAGTTCTTCCAAGACGCATGGTGAGTCATTGATCAATCCACTGTGCAACTCAACAGGCCATTATCAAATCTCCGGAGGTGAGTTGCACGTATGACTTAAATTCAATTCCACCAGCTTGACTTTTCAGAAAAATTTACTACGCTTTTAGTCAACAAATACCTCCGACGTTGATGTGTAGTTGTCATAAAAGGTTCTGTCACTCACTTGTTTTTATTCCTTTCGGCTCGGTTAGGAAAAGGAACGAACAATGAATGTTCAGCTTCTGATTCTCGCCGCTTTCACAACAGGTGAGACTTAAAGTTACACGTTACCGTTTTTTTCCTATGTGATTATAATTTGATTAACTGCTTTTGTGTACTGAATACTGTTGTTATACGGGTATTGACATGAAAAAAAATTAATCAACTTCGTTCACGAAATTCTTTTCTCCATGTATCTCAATTCCTTTACTCTAACTTAATTCGTGTTGGTTCAACTTGCCTAGCAGTCGCTTCCTGCCAAAAAGAGCAGAAGAGATGTCCTTCCTCGTCTAATCCTCTGGCTACTTTTATCTCTTTTCCGTTTGCAGAGGTCGATATTCAGCGCCAGCCAGCCAAAACACTGTTAAAGTCGGAAATAACATGGAAAGTCTCGCTATTAAATTCTTCCATTTTCCGACACAATTATCATTACATTACTGTTACAGTCACAGCTACATACCGCAAACTTTGGGTAGTGTTATAAACTTGCAATCGGACACCATAACTTTACACAGAAATGTACGTTGTTGTTTTTCCCGTAAATAACATAAATTTCAGTTTTTTTTTAAGTATTTATTTACCTTCACCTTCACCTTTCACCTGCTGTAAATAGAAAACATGTCTCCCATCTTATCATTGGATACATAGTGGGACTGTAAACCAGCTACTGATTTTACTCTGTGGTAATTATTTATGAACCGTTTAAACCAAAAACTATATTTTCCTATGTTTTATCTATCATAGGAATAGTAAGATCTTTAGAATGCTACAAATGCAATGGGAGCTGGTCAGCGACATTGTGTCTTAAACGTTCCCGGATCGAAACCTGTCAATATGGACCCGCTTCTGTCTGTATGGCCGTTGATGCCTCGGTGACGAATTTGAAAGGAGATAAATCGATTTTTTTCGTAAGGTAGGATCAGTGTTGCATGCATGTATTCATGAACAAGATGACGAGACCAATTAATTCACCCTCGATCCCGTTAGCATTGCCTAATTATGTTTCTGGTTCATTTTCTCGTCCTCACTCTTCCCTGATTTCGACTGAGCATACGGTCAGAGTCAGAAACGTTTTTAAAATAACAATAGGACTTGTTTTATAGTAAAAGGTTTGAACCCAGGAGTATAATTAGTTCGTATAGTGTGATTGTGGCCCTTCCAATACAAAAGAAACCTTTTTTTTTTCTAAAAACTAATCGTTCGTTTTCGTCTTCAGACAGTGCGCATCTAAAAAGGAATGTCATTCCTCCCAGCCTTGCAAAGACATAAAACTTCACTTGTGGAGGGAAAAGCCAGGCCTACTCGTCGAGCCTAACTGCCGCCCACAGTGTTGCTCTTCTAATTATTGCAATCATCCCGTTCCAACTCCTAATCTGCCGAAATCAAGCACTCACAAAATTCTCCCAACTGCAGTCTCACGTAAATCTCCTAAAAAATGCTTCAAATTGGAACCAGAGTTCGTTTCAAAGCCGAATCATGTGAGCCACCCACTAGCGATAAACTGCTCTACAAACGATGAATCAGATACTTGTTTTACATTGCGAGCGCAGGTGTTACAAGTGAATACAAGGGAGGTTCTTGAAGTTGCAGTGTGGAAAGATTGCGCAACAGAGAGCCGTGACTGCCGCAAAATTGACAACAGGTGTACCATGCTGCAGGAGCTGGCGAGGAACCTGGGAACTGATGTAGAAAATTGCGTTGTTAGATGCTGTAAAGAAGATCTTTGTAATGCTTTTATGGAAGCCAGTTTTCCAACCTTTAACCAACTGGAGTTTATAGCTAATCGTGCTAGACTTGCCCTGAAATGTGAACAGTCACTTTTGTTTAATGCACTTCTTGTCTCAGTGTTGGTATTCAGATAGAGTGCGCAAAATGCGCAGGTCTAGACCAAATAATTTTCAAATTTGAGGCTAGTGATAATGAATTCTATAGATTTCAAATTGACGACGACGTTAAAATTAGAACCCTGGAGAAGCCTTGAAACTGTAAAAAAGCTTAACTTCACTGCGACACCAATTCGTCACTGAACTATAACCTAAATTCGAACCGTTTCATAATTCAATACTGAGCACATGGAGGGTTTTTACTATACCCAGTTGTCAGTAATTATCTATACTGAATTTCGCAGTTTTTTTTCCACATATAAATTACTATGCATGAAGGGATGGGAACTTATCGGACTAGTAAAATAGCGCTGAAGCCCGGCAGTCGTGGCGACGAGTTCAGTACCGTATTAGAGTTCTGGAGTGAGTCTATTACTACACAACTAGTCTTGTAGCCAGTTTCCACTTAAAGTTTTGTTAAATCTTTGTAATTGATGCAATTATCATTAAATGTGTTGCGTTGTTTTTCCTGCGCATTTTCCGGTACATTTTAGTTCTATCACCATGGCGACATCACTGGCGTGTTATTGTAGTTGTTGTTAAATTGTTGATTGTGACGACCTTGAATTAATCGAAGCACTTTTACAGTTTCACATCAGTGTTGCTGAGAGAATGTTGAAATTGAGTTCCCGTTACAACGATCCAGTCCGCTTCACGACACAAAACCGATGAAAAAGGTTAAAGCCTTGACGATGTTTTACACGCGGATATCTTATTAACAGAGCGGTCTCGGGTCTCAATTTACCTTAGCCAGATGTAATCATCATCACCCCTGTTCCTCCCAGGAATTGTTTTGCTATATTTTTTCACGTTTCCCTCGCTTCAGAGGTAGAATTTTCTACGCCGGAAATAAAGTTATACATTACAGATTACATGAAGGAAAATAAAAGACTTTTATTCTGGTACAAAGTTTTTGTTCCTCAAGACTGAAATTGCTCGACTTCAATCCTATCACAGTAGTTTTAATCATACAAAAGCCACAAGAAAACTTGTATGATCCTTTCTGACAGTCATCCAAAACCTTTGAAATGATTAAGTCCAATAAGGCCCTATGTGGTGTTAAGAGTAAAGAACATGCATAAAAAATAAATCTCCATTCAACTTGATGCCAGCGCGATTATTAAAACTTGGTCTCCTACGTCGAGAAAAACAAGCAACACTGATTGAAAACCCGCTTTCATATCTCATGCGAGTTCTCACTGAAATCCCACACAGGAGAATTCAAATTAATTTTGAATGAAAAGATCCTATGCACCTGTCAGACTGCTTTTACATCACCTTTCTTTTCTTGTTGTTTAAATTGGTTAAAAAAATTGGCTAGAACTCTTTTTGAATCAAGTACTCAAGACAGCCCAAATGTAGTTTTTAGACAACTTTTTACATATGTGTTGACACCAAGTGGAAATTTTCCTTTCGCCAGCATAAAAAACCTATTAATGTTTTTTATTACCTCTGTGTGCCTTCTTGTTTATTGTTCATTTTCACGATGTATTGAATGCTGCATGATGTTTTTACAAAAAGCGCGATTTTCGTCCAATGAGAAAGTCTTCAAAAGGAATGAAATGTACCAGCTACATTGGTAAGGGCGCTTAAAACACTTCAGGAGGCGAATCGCTTCCACTTTCACATGAGATTAAGATCCTTTCGATGACGTTAAGTTGCCTTGCTTTTTTTGTGTGCCTGAGAACAGATGCAAATTTCTCTGGAGCTAATATGAAGATATTGGTTTTTACCCTCACGATTTTTCTGACCGGGTATTCGGGTAAGCTCAAGTATTCTTGTAACACTTTCTGTCCCTTTCCTTTTTTCGTAGATCACCGTGCAAGGTAGATCGTGCTGCTGTTTTGCTCACCTGTAAAAAATAATCCTTGAGAGGGACATATTTGTCTGTTTGCTTTCTGGTCGTTAAGGGCTTATCTTTACCTGTGCTCGGTGACAGTGCACTTGGATTGGGGATCCATGTTGGTTAAACATAGATGCAAGTTGAAGTTAATCGTGCAAATTGACAATCGGAACGCTAATAAATTCTCCACTGTCGCGCCCGTTATATGGTCCAGCAACGATGAAATCGATCACATTTTATTCTAGATATTAATATCTTATCAATTGGCAATCAATAAGAATATAAACCAAAGACAACATTTAATTTGGTCTCTTGTTTTACATCAATTCAATATCATGATTTAAATAACTTGCTGCCTACACGGACGAAAATCATTTCACCCCTGCCTTAACCAAAATAGCTTATACGTATGCGTATGTCTAAGCTGACCATAAGCCTAAGACCTGAACAGAAACATGGCGATCTTGCCCGCAAATGTGGCTGATAGAACACGCGTACGAACGATGATTGACAAGTGAACGCAGAAATGTTGGTTTGTTTTCAGTTGAAGCTCTTTCCTGCCACAAGTGTCCACCGGACAGTTCGTTTAACGATTGTCTGACAAACCTTGAGTCCGTGACATGTGCAACTGGCTGGAATCAGTGCTTTAACATGAAACTGTTCGTCAGGAAAAGCAGTGGTGAGGAAATCCTCTATCTGGACAAGCAATGTGGTCTGGACTTTGTTTGCAACCAGCCCGATCCCAATCATGTTTGCAATTTCAAGAACACAACTTTCACGAACCAAGGGCATACAATGGTCAATTGCACTTCAAGGTGCTGTACCACCGACATGTGTAACGACGACGACCTCCCACCACCTCCTCCAGCTCCCTCCACGCCCGTCATGACTAACCCAATGTCATCGATTGCGCTGTCAATCAACGCCTCTGGTTTGCACGGTAACCAAACTGGGACCAACGCGACTGTAGTACCCAGTACCCCTCAAATTGGGACCATGGCTACTCCTGCTGACTGTGGTAAAGGCTCTACAAATATACCCTTGGTTATGATCATTATTCTCGCTGTGGTGCTTCAGTTGGCTTTGAAACTGATTTAGACTCTCTGATCTAAAGCTGTAGAGTTTTCAAATGTGTTGTATAATGATAAAAAGAGGTAGAATCGTATCATGTTCGAAATTTTCACTCAGGTAGTTGTCAGTTAATAATTCGATAATTGTTTCATTTAACAGCCAAACGTTCGCCATCTAAGCAAGTAGTTATTTCTGTTAAGATTTTTAGCTTTGTTTACAAAAACCCCTGATCTTCATCGGAAAGTGTAAAATTCTACGTTTTCCCACCGGTAGAGTGATTGAATTGGTACCTTCCAATCCAGAACTTTCAAGTGTTGGACCAGTTAGTTTACTTTAAGGGCCTAGCTGTTAATAAATATTCAAATAATCCGAATGTTAATGCTCTTTGCCATAATTTCCCCTTTATTATAATATAAAGAGAACCCTGCGCGCGCTCTGATTGGTCAAAAACCCCATGTTTTATCAGAGTATAAGACATAGAAAAAGCGTGCTTTATTGTTTTGAGGGAGTGCATTATGAAACGGAACTGGAAAGATCAATTGCGCAGCGCATTGCGGTATTGGAAACTAAAACTTAAGAATAGATTTGCACCTGCGTGCGATTTAACTTCCACACAAATCTATCAAATGACAATGCGAATTTTAACTGCGCGATAAACACTCAAGAAAACCAATATGAAGACAAACGACCTCTTTTGAAATCTATGTCACAGTTTTTTTATTAAATTTTGTGTGCTTTACTCTTCTCCGATCGGCATTGGTTATTTCGTTAGAACTCGTACTTAGCATAATAATTGCGATATCATCTTTAACTTTACCCCTGAGCCGCCAAAGATATTAAGCTGGGAACTATTTGAACTTTGGGCTGATGTATAATTACCATTACGAACATTTTTTATATGATTGCGCTAAAACGAAACTTGCAACCAGTAACTGTGTTCGTATAAAAGAGTGTCATATTGATAGCCTTTTCGCTGTTGTACAGTTGCGAGCATTACAGCTGGCAGTTGATATCTCACTCGTTTGCTTCGCTAACGAGCCATGTATTATTCCTTTTTATCATTTAAGACTAGTAGAAAACATGTACCGTGTTTCTATCTAGGTATAGAGCACAGTGGAAGTTATGGGAGAATGAGAAATGCTGTGGGAACACGAGCCGCAGCGGTGTTCACAGCTTTTTCGAGTTCTCCCAAACTTTCACGAGTGTTTCTATAACTCGATAGAAACACGGAGATTATTTTTGCCAATTTCGTCGATCCGCCAGTATTTTTTTTTCAAATTCGAAACCGCAACAAAAAACTGGAATATGTGGTTGCCATTCTTTATTTTGCACAAATAGTAAAGAATGCAACATGCTTGATGACTATAACACAGAGCAATCCCAATAACAGTCTCACAGCTGAGTTTAAATGAGCTTCGTTTGAAAACAAACTGAAGAAATCATTTCACTGAACTTATTAACATATCGACCAAGGCTGAAGAAAGATCTATGATCGATATCCAAATTTCGCTTACGACCCAAAGCCCGGATTTCAACAATTCGAAATCCGCGCTAAAATTCACAGCTGATCGACAATCCACCGTGTTTTCAAAATCCGCTCGATTTCACCACAAAAATCTGCAATCCACTTGCTTTTGAGGCCAAATCCGGCCGTCGATCCGAAAACCTGTTTACCTCCATCATCATAGCTGTGTAAAACAACTGCAGTTGCGTTTATTTTATAATCTAGTTAACAAATAAAGAAGCTTGAGCCGTGTGTTACACTGTGATAAAACACGACGGCATTTGACGACGAGCGAAACGAGCCAGCGCAACATGTGCATTTCTCGAGTGTTCTCAAATGTCCGGAGTGTTTTATCACTGAGTAATACATGGTGCAGGCTCCTTTATTTGCTTTATAATATAGATTTTACACCCTCAAAACAATAAAGCACGCTTTTTCTATGTCTTATACTCTGATAAAACATGGGTTTTTGACCAATCAGAGCGCGCGCAGGGTTCTCTTTATATTATAATAAAGGGGAAATTATGGCAAAGAGCATTAACATTCGGATTATTTGAATATTTATTAACAGCTATGCCCTTAAAGTAAACTAACTGGTCCAACACTTGAAAGTTCTGGATTGGAAGGTACCAATTCAATCACTCTACCGGTGGGAAAACGTAGAATTTTACACTTTCCGATGAAGATCAGGGGTTTTTGTAAACAAAGCTAAAAATCTTAACAGAAATAACTACTTGCTTAGATGGCGAACGTTTGGCTGTTAAATGAAACAATTATCGAATTATTAACTGACAACTACCTGAGTGAAAATTTCGAACATGATACGATTCTACCTCTTTTTATCATTATACAACACATTTGAAAACTCTACAGCTTTAGATCAGAGAGTCTAAATCAGTTTCAAAGCCAACTGAAGCACCACAGCGAGAATAATGATCATAACCAAGGGTATATTTGTAGAGCCTTTACCACAGTCAGCAGGAGTAGCCACGGTCCCAATTTGAGGGGTACTGGGTACTACAGTCGCGTTGGTCCCAGTTTGGTTACCGTGCAAACCAGAGGCGTTGATTGACAGCGCAATCGATGACATTGGGTTAGTCATGACGGGCGTGGAGGGAGCTGGAGGAGGTGGTGGGAGGTCGTCGTCGTTACACATGTCGGTGGTACAGCACCTTGAAGTGCAATTGACCATTGTATGCCCTTGGCTCGTGAAAGTTGTGTTCTTGAAATTGCAAACATGATTGGGATCGGGCTGGTTGCAAACAAAGTCCAGACCACATTGCTTGTCCAGATAGAGGATTTCCTCGCCACTGCTTTTTCTGACGAACAGTTTCATGTTAAAGCACTGATTCCAGCCAGTTGCACATGTCACGGACTCAAGGTTTGTCAGACAATCGTTTAAACGAACTGTCCGGTGGACACTTGTGGCAGGAAAGAGCTTCAACTGAAAACAAACCAACATTTCTGCGTTCACTTGTCAATCATCGTTCGTCGCGTGTTCTATCAGCCACATTTGCGGGCAAGATCGCCATGTTTCTGTTCAGGTCTTAGGCTTATGCTCAGCTTAGACATACGCATACGTATAAGCTATTTTGGTTAAGGCAGGGGTGAAATGATTTTCGTCCGTGTAGGCAGCAAGTTATTTAAATCATGATATTGAATTGATGTAAAACAAGAGACCAAATTAAATGTTGTCTTTGGTTTATATTCTTATTGATTGCCAATTGATAAGATATTAATATCTAGAATAAAATGTGATCGATTTCATCGTTGCTGGACCATATAACGGGCGCGACAGTGGAGAATTTACTAGCGTTCTGATTGTCAATTTGCACGATTAACTTCAACTTGCATCTATGTTTAACCAACATGGATCCCCAGTCCAAGTGCACTGTCACCGAGCACAGGTAAAGATAAGCCTTTAACGACCAGAAAGCAAACAGACAAATATGTCCCTCGCAAGGATTATTTTTTACAGATGAGCAAAACAGCAGCACGATCTACCTTGCACGGTGATCTACGAAAAAAGGAAAGGGACAGAAAGTGTTACAAGAATACTTGAGCTTACCCGAATACCCGGTCAGAAAAATCGTGAGGGTAAAAACCAATATCTTCATATTAGCTCCAGAGAAATTTACATCTGTTCTCAGGCACACAAAAAAAGCAAGGCAACTTAACGTCATCGAAAGGATCTTAATCTCATGTGAAAGTGGAAGCGATTCGCCTCCTGAAGTGTTTTAAGCGCCCTTACCAATGTAGCTGGTACATTTCATTCCTTTTGAAGACTTTCTCATTGGACGAAAATCGCGCTTTTTGTAAAAACATCATGCAGCATTCAATACATCGTGAAAATGAACAATAAACAAGAAGGCACACAGAGATAATAAAAAACATTAATAGGTTTTTTATGCTGGCGAAAGGAAAATTTCCACTTGGTGTCAACACATATGTAAAAAGTCGTCTAAAAACTACATTTGGGCTGTCTTGAGTACTTGATTAAAAAAGAGTTAGCCAATTTTTTTTAACCAATTTAAACAACAAGAAAAGAAAGGTGATGCAAAAGCAGTCTGACAGGTGCATAGGATCTTTTCATTCAAAATTAATTTGAATTCTCCTGTGTGGGATTTCAGTGAGAACTAGCATGAGATATGAAAGCGAGTTTTCAATCAGTGTTGCTTGTTTTTCTCGACGTAGGAGACCAAGCTTTAATAATCGCGCTGGCGTCAAGTTGAATGGCGATTTATTTTTCATGCATGTTCTTTACTCTTAACACCACATAGGGCCTTATTGGACTTAATCATTTCAAAGGTTTTGGATGACTGTCAGAAAGGATCATACAAGTTTTCTTGTGGCTTTTGTATGATTAAAACTACTGTGATAGGATTGAAGTCGAGCAATTTCAGTCTTGAGGAACAAAAACTTTGTACCAGAATAAAAGTCTTTTATTTTCCTTCATGTAATCTGTAATGTATAACTTTATTTCCGACGTAGAAAATTCTACCTCTGAAGCGAGGGAAACGTGAAAAAATATAGCAAAACAATTCCTGGGAGGAACAGGGGTGATGATGATTGCATCTGGCTAAGGTAAATTGAGACCCGAGACCGCTCTGTTAATAAGATATCCGTGTGTAAAACATCGTCAAGGCTTTAACCTTTTTCATCGGTTTTGTGTCGTGAAGCGGACTGGATCGTTGTAACGGGAACTCAATTTCAACATTCTCTCAGCAACACTGATGTGAAACTGTAAAAGTGCGTCGATTAATCCAAGGTCGTCACAATCAACAATTTAACAACAACTACAATAACACGCCAGTGATGTCGCCATGGTGATAGAACTAAAATGTACCGGAAAATGCGCAGGAAAAACAACGCAACACATTTAATGATAATTGCATCAATTACAAAGATTTAACAAAACTTTAAGTGGAAACTGGCTACAAGACTAGTTGTGTAGTAATAGACTTACTCCGGAACTCTAATACGGTACTGAACTCGTCGCCACGACTGCCGGGCTTCAGCGCTATTTTACTAGTCCGATAAGTTCCCATCCCTTCATGCATGGTAATTTATATGTGGAAAAAAAACTGCGAAATTCAGTATAGATAATTACTGACAACTGGGTATAGTAAAAACCCTCCATGTGCTCAGTATTGAATTATAAAACGGTTCGAATTTAGGTTATAGTTCAGTGACGAATTGGTGTCGCAGTGAAGTTAAGCTTTTTTACAGTTTCAAGGCTTCTCCAGGGTTCTAATTTGAACGTCGTCGTCAATTTGAAATCTATAGAATTCATTATCACTAGCCTCAAATTTGAAAATCATTTGGTCTAGACCTGCGCATTTTGCGCACTCTATCTGAATACCAACACTGAGACAAGAAGTGCATTAAACAAAAGTGACTGTTCACATTTCAGGGCAAGTCTAGCACGATTAGCTATAAACTCTAGTTGGTTAAAGGTTGGAAAACTGGCTTCCATAAAAGCATTACAAAGATCTTCTTTACAGCATCTAACAACGCAATTTTCTACATCAGTTCCCAGGTTCCTCGCCAGCTCCTGCAGCATGGTACACCTGTTGTCAATTTTGCGGCAGTCACGGCTCTCTGTTGCGCAATCTTTCCACACTGCAACTTCAAGAACCTCCCTTGTATTCACTTGTAACACCTGCGCTCGCAATGTAAAACAAGTATCTGATTCATCGTTTGTAGAGCAGTTTATCGCTAGTGGGTGGCTCACATGATTCGGCTTTGAAATGAACTCTGGTTCCAATTTGAAGCATTTTTTAGGAGATTTACGTGAGACTGCAGTTGGGAGAATTTTGTGAGTGCTTGATTTCGGCAGATTAGGAGTTGGAACGGGATGATTGCAATAATTAGAAGAGCAACACTGTGGGCGGCAGTTAGGCTCGACGAGTAGGCCTGGTTTTTCCCTCCACAAGTGAAGTTTTATGTCTTTGCAAGGCTGGGAGGAATGACATTCCTTTTTAGATGCGCACTGTCTGAAGACGAAAACGAACGATTAGTTTTTAGAAAAAAAAAGGTTTCTTTTGTATTGGAAGGGCTACAATCACAC